>JAQZBX010017103.1:18073-35998 GCA_029593785.1 Cabassous unicinctus | reverse complement strand
AAGGGGCTGGGCAAGGGGGGATGCTGAATGGGGAATTATTGACTAATGGGTAAAGAGTTCCTGTTTGGGGTTATGTAAAAAGATTTGGTAATGGATGGTGGTGATGGTTGCACAATATCATGAATATAATTGATATCACTGGTTTGTACATATATAAGTGGTTAAAATGGGGAACAAAGGAACTTGAGGAAACAAAAAGACATAATCCAGAAATTTCCAACTATTAGGTTCCTATGGCATTGTCCCATGAGAGCAAGAGTTGGTATTGGGTGACTTCTCAGTACGGTGTGGGGTAAGTGTATTTAGAGGTGAATATAAGGTATTTATTTTATTTTAGGAGCAGATATATTTTGAATTGTAAGTACAGAGAGAAGAGTATGCATGTATGTTTGTTTGAGCAGCCAAGTGGTAGCATGTAACGGACAATGCATTTCTCTTTTTTTTTTTTCTTTCTTTTGTCTCTATGAAGTCCCTCTCTTTTGAGATCTGTGACCCTGTTCTTCCTGAAATTCTGGTGGAGCTATCATTTACGCCCTGCCTTTATGCAAACCACTTGGATGGGATATAAATGAGTTAAGTCAACCAGGATCTCTGTTTCTCAGGAATTTGAATCTTGAGTGACAACGAAGGCAGTTGGAATTGAGTTATTACAAGAACAGCACCCTGTGATCTGTGGAACACCATAGGTTGTGGCAGGTTCTAATAGCAATTAAAATTTGATTTTACTAAAGGGAAGATCCAAATAAGTGGATTGAAAAAGATTAAGTTTATTTCTCACCTGAAAATGATATCTAGGGAAGCAGATGTGGCTCAAGCGATTGGGTTCCTGCCTACCACATGGGAGGTCCTGGGTTTGGTTCCTGATGCCTCTTGAAGAAGGCGAGCTGGCGTGACCGGCAGGCGCAGCGAGCTGGTGCAGCAAGATGATGCAACAAAGAGACAAAGAGGAAAGGCAATGAGAGACACAACAAACCAGGGAGCTAAGGTGGCTCAAGTGATTGAGTGCCTCTCTCCCACATGGAAAGTCCCGGGTTCGGTTCCTGGTGCCTCCTAAAGAGAAGACAAGCAGACACAGAGAGCACACAGCAAATGGACACAGAAAGCAGACAGCGACCACAAACAACGAGGAGGGGGGAGGATAAATAAATAAGATAGGCTAGACTGCAGGTCTGTCCTTGCGGCGGTGCTGACGCTGTAGCAGAGTACGAGTTACTGCAAGCGGAGCCATGGCAGGACAGGCATTTAGAAAGTTTCTTCCCCTCTTTGACCGAGTCTTGGTTGAAAGGAGTGCAGCCGAAACTGTAACCAAAGGAGGAATTATGCTTCCAGAAAAATCTCAAGGAAAAGTATTGCAGGCAACAGTAGTAGCTGTTGGATCGGGATCTAAAGGAAAGGGTGGAGATATTCAACCAGTTAGTGTGAAAGTTGGAGATAAAGTTCTTCTGCCAGAATATGGAGGCACCAAAGTAGTTCTAGATGATAAGGATTATTTCTTATTTAGAGATGGTGACATTCTTGGGAAGTATGTAGACTGAAATAGATCACTATTGAAATGGCATCATGTGAAGCTGCCCATTCCACTGAAGTTCTGAAATCTTCCATCATGTAGATAATTTCCATGTCTCTCTTTTATAATAAACTATTGATAATCCAGTGAAAAAATAAATAAGATAAATCTTAAATAAAAAAAAGGCAAATGATATCTAGAGGCAACCATTTTAAGACTGATATGTCAAGTTCAAAACATAATTCTGCCCTACTATCCTTAGCATGTGGATCTAACTTTCAGGTTCCCAATTACAATGTAGATTGAACACAGGTATCTCATTTTAATCTACCCACAAATCCCTCTATAACTATAGGAAACTGATTTTTTTTTTTAAAGCAAAAACCCATGAAGACAGAGAAAACAGTAGTAGGAAAAATAACAACAGCATTTTGGAAGTGTGAAAGCAGATGGAGGAGTGGCAACTGACTTAGTAGAACCAAGAAAGCCAAATTCCAAACTGATAGTGGTAAATTCTAAGAAGCAACTGGATTTATGGAGCAGAATTCTTAAAAGTCTAAGGAACTAGCAACACAAAATATCTCTGGAACTAGTAATGAGAGGCACTAAAATCAGGTATGAAAGCTATTTGAGAAGGAGTTGGATTCCTAAATCCCTACCCCAATTTCTTGTCAATGAGAGACTGGCTACTGTCTGCCACCTAGCAAAAATCTGGAGGTTTATTCTCAGGAGAAGGGTAAAACAAAGTTGGCTGGATTCATGGATGCCATGCACAGTCAAGTACATAGTTATCCTATTGAAAATAGAAGGCTTAAGGAATTAGCTCCTTAGTAAATAGTGAGTGCAAAGATTAATATCACCCCCTATGCCCTCCATACACACATAGCTCTCACAACCAACTAAGAACTCAGCACATTGGTTGCTGGACCATTGAGCTCCAGGTAGTAGTTTGGAAAAGTGGGGAACCAGACCAATCCAAAATGAAAGATGGGGCTCTCCAACATTTGGTCTACCCAGATTACTATATATGAAACTTAGATCTGAGGAGGTCCACCCACTCTTAATTATGAGCAGACAACCAAGGATTACGAGATATCTAAGGAAGCCTCTACCATGGGAGCTAGAGATCAAAACTAACCAATAAGATAAAGCAACTAGTGGATACAGAAATTAGGCTGGAAGAAGAAAATTTTAAAAAATTATCGTTAATATACTCAGAGAGAAAAGGGATGTTTTAACCATGAAACAAGAACAGGATGCTATTTAAAAATGAACAGAAAAAAAAATGAACAGAGACTACAAAAATATTTTAGAAATTAAAAATGTGATAAAAATGGAAAAACTCAATAAAAGTGTTCAATGATAAAGTTGAGGAGATCTGAGCAAAATATCAAGAAGTGTAAAAATAGGAAAGAAGAGACAAGACAATTAAAGGACCAGTCCTAAGCTCCAACATCCAAATAATAAGAGCTTCAGGACAAGAGATCAGGGAGAACAGAAGGGAGAAAATAATCACAAAATAATCTAGGGAAATTTCCAAGAACTAAATAAGTTGCCAGACTGAAAGGAGCTACAGAGTGCCCAACAAAGTGAATGAAAATATACCTAAGTCAAGTCTCATCATAGTGAAAATTCAGATGCTAAAGAGAAGATTCTACACGTTTCCAGAATGGAAAAACTGGTCATATAGAGAGGAAAAAGAATCAGAATCAAATCCAATACTAAAAGCAAGAAGGCGAAGAAGCAATGCTTTCAAAATTCTGAAGGAAAATGATTTCTAACTTAGAATTCTATAGACTAGGCCAGACTAGGCCCACCTAACAATTAAGCATGAGGGTAATATAAACATATTTTCAAACATCCCAAAATATTTATTACAAACCATTCTTCCTTAAGAAGCTGCTAGAGGATGAGCTATACCAAAATGGGAATAAATCTAGAAATATGAACATGAGATACAGGAAAGAAGAGATCAATCTTTTAGAGACATGTTGGGAATCCTCAAGAAAATGATGAATGAAGGAAGATTGACCTACAGGGCAACCAGTGCAGATTGTAGTAGACTGAATCAAGAGATAGAAAGTTGAGATGCCTGCTGTCAGTCTATCATCTTTTTAACCTGAGAACAGAAAACATGGATGAGCCTGCTTAAGGTTTATGCTTGTCCTTGGTTTGTCTGGACCATGTGTGGATGCAGTTCCTGCTCTCCCCTCTAGGTTCTGCTGAGGACATTCACCCCGTAGGAGAGTTCTGCTTTGACTACCTCCTAAGCATGGTGAGCAAAAAAACCAGATAACAGAGCAGCCTACTCCCTCTCATCATATATCTGTTGCATTATCAGTCTACTACCCTGATGTAGTCAGCCCCATGTTTCTTAGGACTCACTTATACCTTGCTCTATAATGTCCCCAGAAGGGCTATTGTGAACTCTCAGAGAATCTCGACCCAACTGTGACACAGGGTAGGCCTGGCTCTACGATATGCCAACCTGGCTTAAGAATGCAATCTGAAGGCTATGTTTCATATGCCACCAGGCTCCTCCTCATACCACCCTGTTAAAGGTGGACAAGCTGTGCCCCATTTGCCCACCAGGATCATGTTTTAAGTTACTCAAAGAAATCTGAGGCTGTACGGCCAGGCATGAACTTAGAATTCTTGGACTCCCAACCAAGTTCCCAGGTAGCCCCACTTTTCTTCCCACCCTGTCACAGTCCAACCAGCCAGGGCCCTTATGTGCATGTGTGTGTATCCTCAAGCCCATATGTCCATGCTCCATTAATTCCTTGCTTATTGCCACCCACAGCCACCCTGGGACCTAACCATCATCAGAACAATCCATCTTTAGAAACAGAGGCCCACAAGGGGTCTGGAAGTTGGCTTGGGCTGTTTGTGCAGGAGATTCTGGGATTCTAGGGAGCTGCAACATGGTCTAAAACTGGTAGCACAGACTATTGGAGGACCTGGTCCATCTGTCCATCAGACTCTTGAGTTGTCCTCGAGTGGACCAACCCAGGGCAGATGCCCTGCTGCCTGTGTTTAAAGGCACTACTGACACAAAGACTCATCTATCTCATCCTTACACAGCTAGGTTTGTGCTTGCTACTCAGTTTTTCAAAAAACTATAAGGAAAATCAAAGGAATGATTAACTCCAAAATTAGGATAACATCTACCTCCGGGAGCATGGAGAGGAATGTGATTAAGGAGATACACAGAGGGGCCTTCTAAAATACCTTCAAAAACCAAAAATTTATTTGAGCACTTAGTGCATGCAGGCATATACTAGAATACTTGACATTCTCATAGTTGGGTGTAGGAGAAAGATACCTGAACAATTACAATAAAATTTATTGTGATAAACAGGGTAAATGGTTTGTACAAAGTAGCAAGAATGCATAATGGCTGCTATGCCATGTCAAAGTCAACTGAGTCATCTTCTTTCTTCTAACTCTGTACCTGTGGGGAAATATACTGACATTGGGAAATGGGGACTACAGGTAACTGAAATGGTGTGTTATCAAATAATGCTAATTAAGCAACCTCTTAACACACATATGCCCATAAAGGGTTTCAGGGTACAGATTTTGCAAAGCAATGGCTCTATCTACCTCGTATTGCCTGAAATTTCTATCTAGCAATCTTTACCCACAGTCCTTAGAAGATTTTTATGGGGATCTATTTTTCTATTTCAAATTCAAAGCATTTTTTTTTTTAAGGTATGGGGCAGGGGACCCGGGATTGAACCCAGGACCTCATATGTGGGAAGACTGCACTCAGCCACTGAACCATATTGACTTCCCTGAGTTGGTTTTTCCATTTGTTTTGTTTCTTGCTGTTGTTTTTAAAATATATTTTTATATATTTTTTAAAGATACTCAGATTATATAAATGTTACATAAAAAATATAGGGATTTCCATATGCCCCGCTCCCCATACCTTCCACTTTTTCCCTCATAAACAGCATCCTTGTTAGTGGTACATTCATTGCAATTGATAAATGCATTTTGGGACATTGCCACTGAGCATGGATTATAGTTCACATTGTAGTTTACACTCTCTCCCACACAATTCTGTAGGTTATGGGAATTTATATAATGGCCTATATCCATCATTACAATGTCATTCAGGATGATTCCCAATTCCCGAAAATGCCCCCATATTACATCTGTTTTTCCCTCTCCTTGCCTTCAGAGCCTCCAGTGGCCACTGCTTCCACATCAATGTTTTAATTTCTTCCATTGCTAGAATCACAATAAGTCTATAGTAGAATACCAGTAAGTCCACTGTAGGCCATAGCTCATTCCCCAATCCTGAGGATTCTGGGATGGTGATGTCCACTCCACCTCTAATTGAGAGGGGGCTTCGATCCCATACAGCCGATGGAATTGTTTGTTTTTTTGTTTTTTCAGGAGGCACCAGAACTGAACTCGGGACTTCCCATGTAGGAGGCAGGTGCTCAACCACGCCAGCCACATCTGCTCCCCACAAAGCATTCACATTTTTTTTTTTCAGTTAGGCCAGTAAAAAGAATTTATTTAGGAAATGGGGGCAAAGGTGAGGTCCTGGAAAGAGAAACTGGGACCTCAAGGTTAAACTCAAGGTCCCAGCGAGGTCTTGCAGCCATGTTGTCTGCTGGCCATGCAGTCTGATGGCCATGTTGTCTGTCAGTCATGTTGTGGGTCGTCTTCTCCTCCATTACCCTGCACTAACCTGCCTCATCTCCCCCCTCAGAGAGTTCATGCCCTTATTCTTAAGGGGGTGCTGAGGGGCGATGATCATTCTTCTGTAGTTACTTGTCAGGCAGTAGTCCCTGCCTGACAGGGCATAAAACTCTCTGGCTATTCTATAGAGGTTGAGGAAGACGGTCCGACATTGGTTGGAACTGGCTGAAATCCCCGTGTGACTATCTTGTTTTGGAAGGCATTGATTCTGGAAGAAATACACTTAGTTAGAATTTTGAAGATATAGGGCCCCACTAAAAAGATAAAGAAGACAGTGGTAAGTGGGCCCAAAAAGGGGGCCAGCTACGACATACTGGACCACGAGAATGAGAAAGGCCAGGTGCTTTTAGGAGCTGCATCCCCCTGAAGTTGGTGGGTTTCATCTTGCAGGTTTCGAATGCTGTCTAGGACTATTCTAGAGTGATTTATATAGAAACAGCATTTTTCCTTGAAACATAGGCATGCAATCCCCCTCTCCTGTGCTGCTGTTAGCATGTTTAGGGCTCTGCAATTTTGCAGTACCACAGCAGGAAGAGAGTCTGTTTGGTCTTAGGACTTCTGAGGCACAGCTAGTTTCTTCTATACTGTCAGTTAGGTCTAGGGAGAGATTGTAATAGATAATGGGGTTTGTAATAAATTGTCAATCCCAAATTTCCCTAGTGGTGGTTATGTTTAAGACAGCTAAGAGGGGATGAGAAGAGGCATTGCCCTTTTAGTTATTGTATAGCGAGAAACTACAGGAAATGAAAACAGACAAGATTTCTTAAGGGGTGTCTGGTTTGCCTTCTCCCTAGCAATAGATGTTTGGGCTAGAGTTAGAGGGAACAGCTGGCTTGGACATAGACACTACTTACCTTCCCACAAAGCATTTTTAAATTAGAAAAATTTAGAATTCCACTAGGACTGTCCCAGGCCTTGCTTATGATTTCAAGTAAAAACCAAAGTATGACATGAGGTTGATTCTGTCAGGGAGAAGCACAAAGAAAGGCAGTTTTACAGTAACATGTTGTCCAACAAAATTCTATAAACTACTTCTTTCTAATGTATCATGTATTTTATTATAGCAGACACTAATATTTTGCAAATGATGCAATCAAATTTTCAATCTGGGTCAACTTCATGGTTGTTAGGAGGGTATGTGCACTACCTAGATTATTCATTACTTAAAAACATTGAACTTTATTCCATTCTCATACCACGTGTTCTAATTGCAGGTGTTAAATTTTTTAAAAAGTCACACTACTCCTGACCCACAGGAGAGATTCATGCCTTTAGTCCAAAACTCTCTATGCGGCTGTAACGGAAAGAGACGCGAGAAACTACTTGGATTTAAATCCTAGGGCGATCTGGAGAAAGTCAGCCTCCCTAAATCTTGTTTTCCACGGCATTACCATGTAAGGGTGTATTAGGCAGCCTCTTCAAGATCCTTTCCATGTGCATACTTCTGCTATTAAAACGCACCTCTTTGGGAGCTAATTCACATAAAGCCCCTGTGGGAAATTAACTAGCTGAGGATAAGGCCAACAGCAGAGTAGGAGCAAATCTGATTTTTCTTTGAAAAGCCTTCCCGGGGCGAACACCCCCAGCCAGCAACAGAGCGCGCCAGGGCACCACGTGTCTGCACCAGCAGCGGGATTGGCGGAGCACATTTTAGCGCTGCAGTCTGGACGCGCCGGGTCCCGCCCAGCTGCCAGAAGGAGCCGGGGCGAGGAGCCGAGAGGCAGGAGGGGGAAGGCGGCGGGGAGGGGGGCGGGAGGGGGGTGGGGGATCCCGAGCGCCAGCGGCCCAGAGTCTGTGAGGGCCTGGAGCGATGCCAGCCGTCCCGCCTTGCCACAACTTGCCTTGACGAGACAGGATTCTTCCTGAGCCCTAGAAGAAAAGCCCGCCCGTCTGTACCGGCTCTGCTTCGCCTTCGCCGCCTCCTCCGCGGGCACCGCCTTTGCAAGCTGCGCCCCTGGAACCTGGATCCCCTTCGGCGTCCCCATCTGCCTGCAGCGCCCGGCGCCCGCCGAGGAGCGCGCAGCTGGGGTGAGCGAAGGCCCGGGATGCGCGGGAGCCGGCAGCTGACAGCACATTTCGGTGCCTGTGAAATGTGGCGGGCCTCCCGCCAACCCCGGCTGCGAGCCGAGGCGCTGCAGCCCTCGCCGGCTTGCCCACCGCAGCTCGGATTCCGTGTTTGCGTTCTCAGGAGTGGTTCCGAGGCCCGACCAGAGCCCGAGGACCCCAGGCTTTGCTTTTGCGGGTTTGGCGGTCGGGCAGCGCCGCACGCCAGAGACAAGAGGCGCCACGCCCTGCCCCCGGCCTTGTCCGGGTGGTGGTGGGGGCGGGTGGGGTGAAGAGAGGGAGGGAACGAGAAAGCGTTCCCCCTTCTTTCCTGTTCCGGCCATTTTGTGACCGAAGGACCGAGGGGGCAAGGGTGGGCCAACAGCACCGCGCTCCAGGTAGGAGTGGTCACTGCAAACCGAGATGCGCGAGCAGAGGCGGGAGCCCCTACGGCTCCGCGCGCCTCCTCCCCCGGGCCGCAGCAAGGGTGCGCTGAGCCGCTTCGCAGGTTTAGCTTTGAGGGCCTTGGCAGAGAAAATAGGAGGAATAAGGGCCCGGGAGCTGGCATTTACTTAATTAAGCGTCTAATTCATTCACTCATTCTTTATTCACGAACCCATTTGCCACTCTATGCCCTCCTGGTGCCGGTCCCGGGCCAGGTGCTGGGGATATAACGGTGAGCAAGAGAGACCACGACCCTTGTTCGCGCTGAGCCTGCAGTCCAGTGGATGAAACTTACAGTCTCCGTACCCACCAGGTCGGTATCTTGATGCCCTTAAACAGATGGGGAAACTGAGGCCTAGGATTTACATAATTTGTTCACCATCAGGCAGCAACTAAATGACAGCAGTGAAATGTTAATAGTTTCTTTTTTTGCCAGAGGCCCATTAAAAGTTATTTGGAAATATGGTTTCCATAAAGTCATATGAAATGTTTATTATTTCCTGGATGCTTTCATATGGGTTTATTTCTAGTTGAAATCTTGAAAGTGTTAAAAATATCTTTGATATTACAACTTTGCTCTGAAATTTTTTCCCTTTGTTCTGTGACTATTTTGGCTGTTAGGAAAGAAAAAAAAAATTCCTGATGGTCCAAGCAGTCCTCGCTGGCGGATTGAGGAATGTCTGGCTTTTCCTCAGCTATCCACCTCTGTGGTAACCACAGGCAGCCCCCAGAAGCCCCCAGAATGAGAGGACGGAAATCTACAAGGAGCTGCTAGAAATGTTTTAGCCCTTGGGTTGAATAGAATGCAGCCCCCATATAAGTTTGTAAGGTAATTACAATTTGATGGTAAAGCTGTTGGTTACAGTGCTCTCCCATCTAACTTTTTTCCTTAATCATTTTGAAAATGTAGCCTTTTGTATAGAGAAGTAAAGATTTACATATTTTGGGGAGTTCTTTAGTTCTTTTATCAAATTGTTATATTTAGGCTGCCAATCCATAGAGGAAGAAAGACTCCATTAAAAAAAAGGATCTTGAATGTAAGAAATTTGAAGAGCCTGGCATCAAATAGAATCAACTACAGATTTAATTTTTCTCTTAAACTTTTAATTTTGAAATAATTTCAAACTTACAGGACAGTTGCAAAATCCATACAGAAAATTCCAACATACCCCCCGCCCCCCATTTAATTTTTTAATCAACCTTGTTGAGGTATAATATATAAAAATGTACCTATTTTAAGTATACAATTCGATGAAATTTGACAAATGTATATATCAGGTAATTTCCACCACAATCAAAATACAGAGCCACAGAAAGTTTCTTCCTGCCCTTTTACAGTCCAACTCCTCCCCACCACATCACCCTATTTTATTTTACATAGTTTTGTTGCTTATTTCTCTCTAAATGGTGTGTAAAAGATGCGAGTAGATAAGATATTTAAAATCTCAAAACTAAGGTGAGGGCAAGAGTGAATAACCAGAGAATGGCAGCTGGTACCGAAAGTTCCGAGGATGTGGCTCCCCATGCCTTAGGAAAATGGAGCGCCCAGCCCCAAAGGCGTGGAAAAGTGGTGTCCCCGGGAGCCGGCGCCCAGGAGCTTCCCTCTCCGGGTAGGCGGGTGTGTCCACTTGGGCTCGTCCACAAGTCTCTTCTGGTCCCGCAGGGCCCTGGGCGCACGCTGACCTCGCGCGGGGCGGTGCGCCCTTTGCACCGGGTCTGGGCCGGGGACGCTGCCGTAGCAACGGCCTGGACGCCCAGATCTTAGGCCGCCGCCGCCGGGGACCCGGCCTTCTCCCGCTCCCAAGGAGTGTGGCGGCGGCGGGCCGGGAGGCGGCGTGGGCCGGGTAGACGAGACCGCCCCGCTCCCTGGATGCAACCTGACTTCAAGCATGGTAAGGGGCGGAAGGCCGGGGATGCCGGGCTGAGGAAGCCGGTTGGGGGCGGGCGGGGCTCCTCGAGCATCCCAGGTCCTGACTACCCGGCCCCCAATACACCCCCTGCCACTCGCGCCTCCCGCCGCGCTGTCTTTTCTTCCCGCAGCCCTTCCAGAAGCATGTCTACTACCCGCTCCCCAGCGGCCCCGAGATTCCGGCGGCCACTGCCGCCTCCGCGGCGGGCGCGGCGGGCGCGGCAGCCATGGCTTGTGTCCCCCCCGCCGCGGCTTCGGGGCCCCTCCCATTCTTCCAGTTCCGACCAAGGCTGGAGAGCGTGGACTGGCGGCGACTGAGCGCCATCGACGTGGACAAGGTGGCGGGGGCCGTGGACGTGCTCACACTGCAGGAGAACATCATGAACATCACCTTCTGCAAGCTGGAGGACGAGAAGTGCCCGCATTGTCAGTCGGGCGTGGACCCGGTGCTGCTGAAACTCATCCGCCTGGCCCAGCTCACCATTGAGTACCTGCTGCACTCACAGGAGTTCCTCACTTCGCAGCTGCACAACCTGGAGGAGAGGCTGCGCCTGACCCTGGCCGACTGTGAGCAGAGCAAGAAGCTGGTCAACAAACAGGCGGGGGAGATCAAGTTACTCAAGGATGAATGTAAACGCAGGAAAAAGATGATCTCCACTCAGCAGCTGATGATTGAAGCTAAAGCCAGTTATTATCAGGTAGGAAACTGCGTTGTAATTTGGATTCATAATCTAATTTAAAAACTCATTTCGATTGGCTTGGACATTTAAGAGTTCTTTCTCATCACTGCAAAGATATGTACTGCATACCAGAAGTAAAGAAAGAGCATATTTAAGCAAAACAGTGATTTTTAACCAATAGATGACATGGTTTATTACATTTTGTAAACTGCAGTGGGATTGATAATTAAACACCTAATATTGTTTCAGTGCTTTCTTGAAGTCATCTAAATGCTGGTTGTTGAAGAACCTGTTTTCTCTTCCTAATGGATGTGATGAGAAACCATGTACAAATTGCTGTGGAGGTCAGCAGCCAAATGATCTAGAATGATTAAATTTGTGGGTTTTTTCTAAATTTTAATTTTGAAACATTAAAAAATTTACAGAAAAGTTGCAAGAATAGTACAAAGACCTTCCATATATCCTTCACCCAGATTCACCAATTAACATTTATTAGAGAAGTTGTGATTTTACAGAACTATCATGCATAAAATACAGGAGGAGTCCCATATCCCACCCTATTATTAACACCTTGCATTGGAGTAGAACATTTGTTATAATTGATGAATTACATTTTTATAATTGCACTATTAACTATAGTCCATATTTTAACTTAGGGTTCTCTGTTTATGTAGTGTAGGTCCATGGATTTAAAAAAAATTTTTTTATTCTGTTACCATACATACAATCTAACATTTCCCCTTTTAATCATATTCAGATATATATTTCAGTGCTGTTAATTATGTCCACGTTGTTGTGCTACCATCGCCACCATCCATTACCAAAACATTGCCATCATTCCAAATAAGAACGCTGTACATTTTAAATCTTATTTGTATTTTTAATTTTTGTTTTTCTGCTCTCAATCTTAAACTGTTATGAATTAGACATTGAACTCAAGATAGATACTGTGATTTTTGGGTATAACAGTAATTGATGTATATCTTTTTTTATTGATTAGTTGGAGGAAGCACAAAAGTTATCAAAATTGATGATATTGAAGCAGGCAACATATTGGCAGGATTGATTTCACACTCCTACGATCTAGTATTTTAGCTAAACATGGCTTAAAAGGCCTCAGTGGACTTAGGTAATAGGGGAGCTGAAGCATGAATGAAAGGCAGAACTGTATGTAGGGTGCAGAAGATGGTGCAATTAATACTGCCAGCAGGAGTGTTGAGAGAATTGTACACGAGATATATGAACAGTTGGGAAAAAGTACTTTTAGAAAGACAAAGTATTTAGCCTTGAGGAGACAACTCTGAGGTATAATCTTCAAACTTTACATTGCTATTTGCCTGTTTCATAACTGCTGTTTAATAACAATATTATTTATAAATAGTTCTAAGATGGGTCTTTATAGATGTATTTCTTGAACAGTGAATAGATTGCATTCTATTTAAACTTTCTTTAAAAACAGTCTATCTTATTTTCACTTTGGTCTAGAAACATCAAAACTTGTAACAGAATTTTTGTGTTTATTCATATTTTTCTCATTCTTTAGATTATCATAGAAATATCTGTTAGTAAATAAAGATTTTCAAACATAAAGATTTAGAAGGATAAATAGATAATGACTCAGTTTTTTCAAACAAGTGACACCTGTCAATCCTGGGAACTCAGCAGACTGAATGACAGTGTTGTCTGTATGTAGTGTTCAGGCGTGACGGAGAAGAGGTAGGAGTGGCCAGACAACTTTTTCCTACTTAATGAAGCACAGGTAAATTCTGACTGTTGTCAGTTTATGGAGACTTTGAGTGGTGTGAGTGCTGTAGAGTGACACTTCCTGAATTAGACTGCCTTGGTTTGAATTACACCTGTTCCAGTGTGTGAGTCATTTAACTTAGAAACCTCAATTTCATTTAACTTAGAAACCTCAGTTTTTGCATTTGGAAAATGGGGACATTAGCAAAAACTACATCTTAGGATTGTTGTGAGCATACCGTGCAATAATGTGTATAAAGCATAGGGAAGACTCAGTGGATGACATCTTATGTATGAATGTTGATTTCTGCAGTGGCTTTCTGGTAGTGAGCTGTGATTATTTGAGATCTCTTTGCAAATCCTCAGACCCGTTTTAGGAGCTTATTGACTAGTGGTGGTACAGAAAAGGAGGCCAGAGGTCACAGTGCAGGTGCTATAGGAATACAGGGTGGTGATACAGAGATGGTTGGGGTTCCCAGGTGTTATTTTCATTGTAATGCCGGATTTGTACACTGGGGATATTTGGCCTGTAATAAAATTTATGGTGAGGCACTTGATTTTGTTTCACTAGTTATTCGACTTTAGGATAGTCATGAATTTTGTGTTTAACAGGGACCTCCCAACAGCTGGCGAAGTTGATAGCCCTGTGTGAAGAAGGCCTTTGTATACCAAAGATCTGGGTCTCAAATTGTTTTTAAAAATTTAAATAATACCTTTGCTTGCCAGTGAATTGTAGCAGGATTTAGACCCATTCTAAAAAGACCTTTCATGTACATGGTTAAAAGACTTAGATTCCTTTCCATGCCCCATCAACACAGGCAGATTTTGAAATCAGTGAATTTCTGTTGCTGGTTCCAACTATTCAACCCCCACGAGATGGAGATGAGTGTTGGGAACTAGAAAAAGGCATGTATTTTGCAGTCAGCATGACATGGGTTAAACTATGCAACTGATAATGCTGTGACAATGTTTCTGAGCTTGGTTTCTTTATAGGTAAAGTGATTATTGTGGAAATTAAATAAGATAATGATGGAAAGCACTTAGCCCAGGATCTAGCTCAGAGGAGGCACGGTGGAAATGTTGGTTTCTTAATCCACTATTCAAAAACAGCTGGAGGATGCTACCTCATTTTGGTGGAGGAATCCTAATTAATGTATTCTCCTGTAAATTCCATTATTGTACACTGAATGTTATTAATTTCTTTAGTGATTTTGGATGGAAGTTGTTAAAAAGACATTTTCATGTTTTACATACTAATCTACATTCTTAAACCAAGTATACTGAATTTTCTTTACTTGGAGTTGTCATGGACAGAGCACCAGACTTTCCTTCTGTGAATAGTAATTGTACGTAACTTTCCTTAATTTATTATGTTCTTCCTTTTCCTTTCAGCATGCTTTGAGATACCTCTTTTCAATAGAAGTTTATTTCATTTCATCTAGAAATGATAACATTCATCTCTATATCAAATTCATACATACAAATATATACATGTGACTATCTTTTTTAAAAATGCAAAAGGTCTTAGAGGCTAAACATTTTAAAGCATTTTAAAAGATCTTATAATTATTTTATTAATGGGAGAACTCAGTTACAGGTTAAGTAGAATTCCTTTCGGCCTTTTTATCCTGAAAAGGAACTTTATGATTTCTAAGGCAGAGTCTTTGTGCCATAAATAGGACTCCTGGACCTCCTGCTACTTCTTTACTGTACTTTTGTTAAGTTTCTAATTACTGTAACATCTATTATAAAGTACTCTTTAATCCCAGTGAGTGATGGTAGATCAGTTACCATTTTGTAGTCCAAATCTGAGTCCAGTCTGGCTCCAGAGGTCATTTTCTTAATTATTTTTCTGTATTCCTCTTAATAAAGAATTTAATTAACCAAAAGTTATTTCCTTTTTTATGTTATGAACAATGTACAATGACCATTCCTGTACATGTATAGAGAAGATATGTAGGAGTGAAATGTCATGGTTGATGTGTTTTCTAGATTTGTTACCTAATTCCTTTCCAGTGTAGTTGTACCTGCAGTGTGTATGAATTCTCTTTTACCCATATCCTTGCCAATGCTTGGTATTAACAGACATTTTTATTTTGTTATTTCTATGGGTAATAAATGGTATATCACTTTTGCTTTATTTTGTATTTCTTTGATTACCAGAGAGAATTGATCATATATTCATATGTTACAGGTTAATTAGAATTCAGTTTGGTGAATTGCCCACTTTTTTACTGGGTGGTTTGTGTTTTGATTAGTTTTTAGGAGTACTTTAATAATCAGGATTCTAAGCTTTTGTTGGTTACAATTGTTGCAGGACCTTCTCCCAGTCTCTTAGTTTTTGGTATTTTTTGTTATACAGAAGGTTTATATTTTGATGTGGTGGAATTGTCAGTCTTTTTCTGGTAGGAACACTTCTTACCCTGAACTCTTCTTACCCCAAACTTTGCATTATGTATCCTTATGTAGTATTCAAATCGTTAAAATAGATTTTTCCCCATTTTTAGAAATTTTAAAAAGCATAATAAAGACAAAGAAGAGTATTAGAATCATACATATTCCCACCAACCTGAACTAATATCAGAATATATCTGTTTCCAGGCCCTCTGTTTGCAATTAAAAAAAAAAAATCACTCTATTGCTTTTTGGAAAATGATAAACGTTCATTCTAGAGACATCAAAAATGGAGAAAATAGAAAGATTAATTTTAAAAATCAGTTTTAAGTCACATATCACAGATATTACTGTTTATTTATTTGAATGCATGATTTTGAATTCATGGATGCAGTTCAAAGCATAGGAGTTGGATAGATAAGAGTACTTTAATAAAACTGAGATCACAACATGGATAGTATTTTTAGAAAAAATTTTTAAAAAATTTTCTTTTGAAGTACTCTCAAACTTACAGGACAGTAACAAAAATAATACAAACTCCATACTGAGACCTCCAGCATATCCCTAATCTTCCAGATACCCAGATCCACCAATTTTGACATTTTGCCACATTTGCTATATACCTATCCATCATTCTATCAATCCATCTGTCTATGTATCTACCTATCAATTTTTCTGAACACTTGAGTGTGGGTTGTATACATTATGCTCCTTGAACCCTTAATACTTCTATGTACAATTCCTAAGAACAAGGATATTTACTTAGCAATCACCTTAAGTGCAGTTATCAAGTTCAAGATTTTTAACATTGATATAAAACCTTACAGTCTATATTCCATTTTTTCATGTGTCCCAGTAATGTCCTTTTGAGCCTTCTCTCCTCCCTTGCTAGATTCTGTCCAGGATCATGTATTGCCTTTAATTGTTATTGTAACTTTAGTTGCTCTTTTTTAAATTTGTTTGAACATACATACAACATAAACTTTCCCATCTCAACCACTCCCAGGCAGACCATTCAGCAGAATTAACCACATTCACAATACCACAATCCCCTTACCAGCTTCTTTTACTAAAACGTTCTCATCTACCCAGATAGCAACCCTACACCCATTGTGTTAACTCCCCATTCTCCCTGCCCGCCACCCTGGCAACCTGTACTCTAATTTCTATTTCCATGAACTTACATATTCCTCAATATTATTTTTGGAGTTACCATGGGGCTTAAATTTAACATCCTAAATGTGTAACAATCTCTTTTACTTTGATATCAACTTACTTTGAATAGAATATACAATATGTTCCTATACCCCTCTGACCCCCACCTTTATGTAGTATAATGACATGTTTTACAATATGAGTCCAAAACCACTGATATGTCATTACACTTTGTGCATTAGCCTTTTAGGTCCTGTAGGAAGTAAAAAGTGAAATTACACTTTTATATTTACCCCAGTCATTACCCTTACTGGAAATCATTATTTCTTCATGTGGCTTTGATCCATTATCTGTTGTCCTTTCCTTTCAAATGACAGAATTCTCTCTTTTTTTAAAAAAAATATTTATTTATTTATTTATCCCCCCCTTGCTGTTTGTGTTTGCTGCGTCCATTTTGCTGTGCGTTTTTTCTGTGTCCACTTATCTCCCCCTTGCTGTGAGGTCTTGCTGCATCAGCCCACCGCGCCGCATGGGCCGGCCTGCCCTCATCTACCCGGGGCCTCCCATATAGTAAACGGGAGCTCTATCGATTGAGCCACACCCGCTTCCTGACAGAATTCTCTTTAGCATCTCTTATACAACCTGTCTAATGCTGACAAACTCCCTCAACTTTTGTTTAACTGGGAATGACAATCTCTCCCTCAGTTTTGCAAGTTTTGCTCGATATAGAATTCTTGGTTGGCAGGTTTTTGCTTATGCACTTAAAAAATGTCATCCCTCTGCCTTCTTTCAGATGAGAAATCGTCACTTTATCTAATTGAGGCTCCTTTGTATGTGACATGTTGCTCTTCTTTTGCAACTTTAGAATTCTTTTTCTTTATTAGAGAAGTTGTGGATTTACAGAAGAATCATGCATAAAATATAGGATTCCCATATACCACCTGTGGCAGTTTGATATTATTTATGAATTCCAAAAATAGATATTGGATTATGTTTGCAAACTGTTCTGTTCTTCTGGGCATCTTAGATTGCATTAGATTCAGAGGTTTCACTTTTACTTGATTAAATTAAGATTGGGGCTTTGATTCAGCCATGTCAGTAGGACATCGAGTCCCTGCCCCCTTGGTGGGCAGACACAGACAGAAGTAAGTACACGGAGAAGGAGAACACAGCAGCAGATATGCAGGAAGAGAGAGTGCTCCATAGAGGTGACCCCGGGAAGAGAGATGAGCCTGATAGTCTACAGCTGACCTTGTGGAGAGACCAGAACAGCACAGCCCAGAAGAAACAAGCTACAAGGAGAGTGACCAGTCTTATGCCAGCCAACAATG
>JAQZBX010017103.1:0-17973 GCA_029593785.1 Cabassous unicinctus | reverse complement strand
AACAGATTTCTGGTACTTTGTATCAGCACCCCTTTGGGTGACTAATACACCACCCTACCACCAATACTTTGCATTGGTATGGACCATTTGTTACAATTGAGGATAGCACATTTTTATAATTGTACCATTAATTAAAGTCCATGCTTTAACTTAAGGTTGACTGTTTGTGTAGTGTAGTTCTATGGTATTTTAGTTTGCTCAAAGCTGCTGGGAGCAATATACTAGAAATGGGTTGGCTTCATCTCTTTCAGCCTCTTCGGGGCCTCTTTCTGTGCTTCTGTGCTCCACTGATTCCAGCCTCTGGCCTCTGAGACCTCTCTCTCAGCCTCTCGGGGTTTCTGTCTCTATAGTTTTTTTCCTGTGTCTGTGACTTTTTAATTTCCTTTGTTTATAAAAGACTCCAGTAAGAGGATTAAGAACTACCCTGAGTCCCGCAATCTAATCAAAGACCCTTAACAGAAGTAATTTAATCGAGTTCCCAGCTACAATAGGTTTACATACACAGAAATAGAGTAGCTCTAAAGACATGATCTTTTTTGGGATATATAAAAAGCTTCAAACTGTCACACATGGATTTTTTAAATTTAATTTTATTCTGTTACCATATATATAGTTGAGCATTTCCCCTTTTTATCAAATTCAGATATGTATTTCACTGTTAATTGAGTTTACAGTGTTGTGCTACCATCAAAACCACAGTGAGATACCACATTTTATTTATCCATTCATCGGTTGATGTACACTTGGGTTGCCTCCATCTTTGGCAATTATGAAGAATGCCACTATGAGCATAGGTGTGCAAATATCTGTTCAAGCCCCTGCTTTTAATTCTTTTGGGTAAATATCTCGTAATGGGTAATTCTATACTTGGCTTTTGGAGGAAAGACCAAACTGTCTTCCATAGAAACTGCATGATTTTACATTGCCATCAACAATGTGAAATGAGTGTTCTTATTTTCCTGCATTCTCTCCAACACTTGTTATTTTCCATTTTAAAAATAGCAGCCATTCTAATAGGTGTGAAATGGTATCTCACTGTAGTTTTGATTTGCATTTCCTTGATGGCTAAGGATGTTGAGCATGCTTTCATGTGCTATCTGCCATTTGTATATCTTCTTTGGAGACTGACTGTTCAAGTCTTTTGTCCTTTTTAAATTGGGTTGTTTGTTGTTAAGTTAAAGGATTTCTTTATATATTCTGGATATTAATTCTTCTTCGGATATGTGGTTTCCAAATATTTTCTCCCACTGTGTAGGTTGTCTTTTTACTTTCATGATAAAGTTCTTTGATGAACACTGTTTTTATTCTTGAAGAGGTCCCATTTATCTACTTTTGTGGCTTGTGCTTTGGGTGTAAATTCTTAGAAACCATTGCCTAACACTAGGTCCAGAAGATGCTTCTTTATGTTTTCTGCTAGGAGTTTGATAGCTCTAGCTCTTATATTTAGGTCTTTGACCCATTTTTATTTGAGTTTTGTATATAGTGTGAGGTAGGGATCCTTCTTTTTTTTTGCACATGGAGATCCAGTTTTGCCAGCACTATTTGTTGAAGAGAATTTTTTTTCTTCCCCCAATTGAGTGGTCTTTGCTACCTTGTCAGAAATCAGTTGGCCATAAATGTAAGAGTTGATTTCTGAGCTCTCAATTCTATTCCATTGGTCTCTATTCCAGTCCTTGTGTCTGACCATGCTGTTTTGCTTACTGTGTCTTTATAATAAGTTTTAAGATCAGGAGGTGTAAGTCCTCCAACATCATTCTTCTTTTTCAAGATGGCTTTAGATATTTGGGGTCCCTTACCCTACCAAATAAATTTGGTGAATGTCTTTTCCAATTCTGTAAAGAAGGTTGTTGGAATTTTGATTGGGATTGCATTGAATCTATAAATTGCTTTTGGTAATATTGACATCTTAATGATGTTTAGTCTTCCAATCCATGAACACGGAATATCCTTTCATTTATTTAGGTCTTCTTTAATTTCTTTTAGCAATGTTGTATAGTTTTTGTGTAGAAGTCCTTTACATCTTGGTTAATTTATTCCTAAATATTTGATTCTTTTAGTTGCTATTGTGAATAGAATTTTTTCCCTTAATTTCTTCTTCCAATTGTTCATTGCTTGTGTATAGAAACACAGCTGATTTTGGCATGTTGATCTTGTACCCCGACACTTTGCTGAATTCATTTGTTAGCTCATATCACCTGCAAATAGGGAAAGTTTTACACCTTCTTTCCATTTTGGGTGCCTTTTTATTCTTTTTCTTGCCTAATTATTCTGGCAGGAACTTCCAGTACAAATGTTGAATAACAGTGTTAACAGTGGACGTCCTTGTCTTGTTCATGAAAATTTTTTTTAAACAGCTCTGCTTGATATAATTCACATACCATACAAAGCACCCATTTAAAGTGAACATTTCAAAGGCCTTTAGTATATTCCAAGTGTTGCATCCATTACCATAATCAAGTTTAGAATATTTTCATTAGCCTCCAAAGAAATTCTATCCCTATATGTGATCTTCCAAAATTCTCTCTTCTCTCTCCATCCCACTCATCCCGAGGCAACTACTAATCTACTTTTTGTTTCTATAGATTTACCTATTCTGAACATTTTATATAAGTGGAATCATACAATATGTGGTCCTTTGTGACTGCCTTCTTTCACTTTCTTTCACTTAGCATAATGTTTTCAGTGTTCTTCCATGTTGTGGCATATATCAGAACTTCATTACTTTGAATGGCTGAATGTTATTCCATTGATCTGATATACCTGCCTGTCGTGCCAGCTCGCTGTCTTCTTTAGGAGGCACTGGGAACTGAACCAGGGACCTCCCATGTAGTAGGCGGGAGCCCAATTGCTTAAGCTACATCTGCTTCCCAGGTCTATTTCTTTATGCTGCTTTGAACCACTGTCTAGTGTCCTTTCATTTCAGTCTGAAAAACTCCCTTTAGTATTGCTTGTTGGCCACGTCTAGTGATAAACCCCTTAAGCTTATGTTTATCTGACAATGTCTTAATCTCTCTCAATTTTTTTTTTTTAGGAGGTACCAGGGATTGAACCCAGGACCTCATACATGGGAAGCAGATGCTCACTCACAGAGCTACACTTGCTCTTCTCCCTCATTTTTGAAAGAGAGTCTCATTGGATATAAAATTCTTGGCTGACAGTTGTTTTCCTTTAGCACTTTAACTATTTCAACCCACTGCCTTCTTCTCTCCTTGGTTTCTGATTAGAAATTTGGGATTCAATCTAATTGGGACTCCCTTGTACATAACATGTTGGCTTTTCTCTTGAAGCTTTCAGAACTCTCTCCTTGCCCTTTACATATGAGTGTTAAGAATATATGATGGGGTGTATTTTCTTCTTGTTTATCCTGTTTGGTGTTCTCTGAGCTTCTTGAATGTGCATGTCTTTTGCTAAGTTTAGGAAGTTCTCTGTCACTCTTTCATTGCCTATTCCTTCTGCCCCTTTCTCTCTTTATTCTCCTTCTGGGACTCCTATAATGTGTGTATTGGTGTGCTTGATGGTGTCCCATAGCTGTTGTAGGCTGTTTTCACTTTTAGTATTTCTTTTTGCACCTCAGCCTGACTGATTTCAAGTGTCTTGTCTTCAAGTTCAGTGAATCCTTCTTCTGCCAGCTTCAGTCTTCTCTTGAAACCCTCCTGGGCATTTTTCATTTAAGTTAGTATGGTCTTCAATCCCAGTTGTTCTGTTTCTTTCCTTTTTAAAACTTCTGTCTCTTTACTTAAACTCTCATATTGTTCATTGTTTTCCCAATATCTTTACTTCTTTTTCTGTACTTTTTTCATCTCCTTGAGCATTTTTAAGATCATTTTTTAGAGTCTTTGTTTAGTATTTCCACATTCTTGTCTTCTTTGTTGGTGTTTTCTATATATTTATCTTCTTCCTTTGGTTGTGCTACCATTTCCTATTTCTTTGTCTTTTACTCTTTTGTTGTACACTGTACATTTTAATATTTTAAAATATTAACTCTGGAATTTATTCCCTTGGATGTCTGTTTCTTGGTTTTATAACAAGCTGGTGATAAAACAGAGATTTTCTTGAGCTTCATCCCTCCTATCAAGAAGGTCTGCCCAAGGCGAATGCAGTGTGTGGGTTTTCCCTGTCTTTCCAGGCCTCTGTCTTGTCCTGGGCTTTTGCTTGTTGGTTGTTTTGAAGTTCCCCTGTTTACAGGAGTTTGGATGTCCCCTCTGTTTCCCAAGGGACCAACATCTCTCTCCTGGATATTTGAAGTCAGCAGGCCTTTGCCCCAGACTGTCCGCCTCTATAGTTTTTTACATTTCTTTTGTTGTCTCATGCTGCTTTTGCCTGAAGGGTAAATTCTGGGAAGAGGGTCCTCCTTGAGAGGACTTTCCCAATTCAGTCTTTCCCAGCAAACACAGGGCCAAGAAACTACAAAGGGGGCACAGACTGACTCCAAAATGCCTTGTGGATGGGGTCATGAAGGGCGTCAAAAACATCTCTGATGGCTCCCCAAAGCTGAGCTTTCCTGGCCTGCCCAGCAAATGCAGCCTTTCGGCTAACTTTCCTCTGCAGACCCGAGGCTGTGTTGCATCTTTAAATCTCCCCTGCCTCTACTCCTATCCGAGGTGGGTTGAAACAATAGCTGTCCTCAGTCCAGCACTCAGGGATCCTAATTTGCTAATCAAAAGCTGTGATTGGTGATCTGCTGTGCACACCCCTGTTTTGGGAGACTAGGATTTCTATGTCCCTCTCTGTCAGCAACCACTAGTCAGGTACCTGGTTCCATGGTGTCCTGCTGTGAGGGGAGGGGTGGGCACCTGAAGCCCTTTACTGTAATTACAGTTCTTTACTGTAATTTCCGAGCCTCTTCCTCTTGCTTTTTCCTGGATGCTGTACAGTGCTCTTCTAGCCCCTGGAGTTTCAAAATAGATATTTCAGAGAGTTTCAGCCTGTTAATTGTTGTTTTGGTAGAAAGACTGTGTCCTGGAGCTCCCTACTCCACCATCTTCCTCGGAAGCTCCCTGTGTGCATGTGTCCGGCATTTTCTCTTTATCATTGGCATTCAACAGTTTGGGTATAATATACCACACCATGGGTCTATTTGGTGTATCCTGTTTGGAGTTTGTTAAGCATGTGGGATGAGTATATTCGAGTCTTTCTCTTTCTCCTCCTTTTGGGACTCCTACAATAGGTATGTTGGTATGCCTGATGGTGTCCCAGAAGTTCCTCAGCCTTTGTTCACTTTTCTTCATTCTTTCTTCCTTCTGCTCCTCAGACTGGATGATTTCAATGGTCTTATCTTCCAGTTCACTGATTATTTCTTTTGCTGGCTCCAAACTGCTCTTAAATCCCATTTCTTATTTCTGCTAGTATGGTCTTCAGTTCTGTTTGGTTCCTTTTCATACTTCCATCTCTCATTGATATTCCCTTTGTGTTCATCTGTTGTTTTCCTGATTTGTTTTAGTTCTTTGTCCATATTTTCCTTTAGCTCTTTGAGCATATTTAGGACTGTTTTTTAAACATCATTGTCTAGTATGTCTAAGTCTAGTCCTCCTTAATGATGGTTTCTAATTCTTTAATTTTCTCCTTTGCCTTGGCCATCATTTCCTGTTTCTTTGTATGTTTTGTAATCTGTTGTTGAAATCTGGGCATTTTGGTATCTTAATGTATTATCACTGGGATTTAGACTCTCAGGCATTTGTTCCTTAAGCTTGAATCCAGCTAGCGTTATGACAGAGCTTTTCTTGATGTCAAGAGCTAACAAAAAAGGAAGGGGAAAAAAGAAAACACCTTTCCCTGTCTTTGCAGATTGATCTGTGGGAGTATTCTCTTTCAGGGCTATCCCTACAGAGTTTAGAGAATAGCTCCCAGCCAAAGCATAGGGGCTTCCCCATCCTTTGTGTGCTTGAGTCTTGTGTTAGGCATATGCGTGTGGCCCTAGGAATTCCCCTGCTTAAAGGGATACAAATGTCCCCTCTCCTTCCCTAGGAAACAGCTTCCTTGGGTTCCGGGCACTGCAGCCAGCAATCCTTTGCCCCAGTCAGCACGACTTGACTGCTCTCCTACAGCTTTCTGTAGGAGAGTTCCATGAGCTGCCTTCTATGTGCAGGGCAAGTTTTGGGATGGTGAATCTTTCAGGTCCTCACCAATCACAGTGGGCCAGATATATGTGCTTCTAGTATGTGCATGAGGGTAACTCTGCTCCCTCTGCAACTGGGTCCAGGGATCTGCACTGGGACCATGGGCCAGCTCTGCTTTGACCTTTGAGAGGTGGGGAAGGGGCCATCCAGAGCACCATGATATCCTGCTGTTTTTAGGTGGCCTTTTTCTTGACTTGGTGCTCACCCTGTTACAGCAGTTCTTTAACTGTTTTCTGGAGCTTGAGAAAGATGGTTCTGTTAGTTCTTGCTGGTTGTTCAAAGTTTCTATGGTGGCTGTACCCCTGAAGTGTCTCATTCCACCACCTTGGTGAGGGTAGGACTATAAAATCTTTTTTTTTCCTAGAATTTAATATTATTTGTATTTAATTGAAAAAAGAAACTGAAATGAAACTGCATGTGTGTTGAAATAAATGATTCTTTACCATATAGTTTAGTTTCTTAGCTGCTAAAATACCATACAATGGGTTGACTTAAATAGCAGGAATTTATTGACTTATGGTTTAAAGGCTAGGGGAAGTCCAAAAGTGAGTCGTTAGCAAGGTGATGCTTTCTTCTTCTTTTTAAAACTTTTATTACATATAAAGCAGATCATTTATTTTTGTGGGTCAGATGTTACTTCCTTCTTTACTCACTCCTCTTACTGCCCCATTGAAAAGTGTCTCCTCTTTTGATACAGCAGAGAAGAGACTACCATTGTTGGTCCAAATCAGCACGAGGATGGCTCCTGGGGGCCCAGGCTCCAAAGACATGGCCCCAGAAGGGTTAGGAGCCCACGCAGAGCTGCTGGTCAGCTATCCCTCAACATCAGGGGCGGAGGATGGCCTCCCCTCCAGTGAGCTCAGCTGGGCCCATGTCTTGCACCTTGTGTTTGGGCTAAGGTGATGCTTTCTTTCCAAAGATTGTGGCATTCTGGAGCTGGCTGTCAATGATCCTTGACCCTTGGCTTTTCACCATGGCAGTACACATGGCAGCCTCTCCTGGCTTCTCTTTCCATCTGGCTTTCACTCTTTCTATAAAGGATTCCAGTAATCCAGATTAAAGCCCAATCTGATTCCACTGGGCCACATGACAACTTAAGTAACATCTTGAAGAGATAATATTTACAGTGAGTCCACACCCAACAGAATGTGGACCAAGATCAAGAACATGTCCAAATTGGGTTACACAATTCAATCCACCATACCATAAGGAGGTGTTATTTCCTAAAAGATCTCTGTAATATTAAGAAAGAGGAGATTATGAAAAATATTGTGAGATTTGTGCCCATATATTTAAAATTTTTAAAATTACATATGTATAGACCATATCCACTTGAATCCTTACTTTAAAGCAGGGGTCAGCAAACTATGATCCACAGACCAAATAAATAAAGTTTTATTGGAGTACAGCCACACTCACTTGTTTGTTGTCTAATGCTCCTTTTGTGTGACAGTGGCAGAATTGAGTAGTTGTGACAGAGATGGTATGGCAGGCAAAGACTAAAATATTTACTAACTGGGCCTTTGCAGAAAAAGGTTGTTGGCCCCTGCATTAAAGGCCAAAAGCATTTAGTCTTTTCACGTGCCTCACTAAGCCCCATCCCCTCCCACCTTTCAGGTTTGTAACGCTTACATTCTCTCACCCTACTGTAATTTCCTTCTTGTTTTTTATTGGTTCTATATTTACATGCTTACCATAAGTAACTTTTACTTCAATGTCTCCACTCCTGAGTTCTCTATTGTGATTCATCTCTTAATTGGTAGGATTTCATTGCCAATACAGTTTTTCCTACCCAACGGGCTCATGATTGCTGAAATTCCTCAACTCTTTTGGAAGACATCTTGGCTGGATAGCATATTATAGGGCATGCTTTCCCTCTAAACTTTGTAGACATGGTTCTTTTTTCTTCTCACAGTAAAAGTTGCTGTGAAGAAATTTGAGGCTGGCCTATTTTTTTTCTTTTGTGTGATTTGCTTTTTCTGCTTAGATAACTGAAGAATTCCTTCTTTCTATTTGAAGTCTAGTAGTTTAAGTAAGGTATGTATTGGTGTTGCACATCTTTAGCCATTTTCTTGGAACCCAGCAAGCTCTTTCAATCTGCACATTCCGCTTTTACTTCATTTCAGGGCAATTCTCTTGTATTAAATATTTGAATACAGCTTGTTTCATTTTTTTATTCTCTTCTTCTGTGAAACTAGTTATCTTTAAGTTGGGTTGTCTTTGCCAATCAGTCCTCCGTATCTGTTAGTTTCTTTCTGATTGCATTATCTCTGTATTTATATAGAAATTGTGAAGTTTAGCTAATTGCTTTTTAATCTCTGTCCCCTTTATCTACATTCACTGTGGTAAATTACCTCAGTCTTTTATCTAGTGAGTAATTTAGTTTTCGACAGTGTCTCTTTTATTCTTAAATTTTTCTAATTTATTTATTTGTTTTGTGGTGATGGTTTTGGGTTTTATTTTATTTTGTATTTTTTCACCTTCCTTTTTTCAACTCATTCTGTTTTGCTTTCAATCATCTTGTTTTTTATAGGAAATATGTTTCTCTTACGTTCTGCAGGGGAAGAGATTGTGAAGAGGATCTTTTTGTTCCTTTATTCTCCCCCTGAATCTTTGCCTGCCTTGTTTGTTTCTACCCCTCCCCACTTTCTCCCAGTCTCCCTACTTCTCTTCTCCGTCTCTTTCCTACCCTCAACTTCTGGCCCTCTCTGTCCCCTTCTCCTTGTCCCCATTTTCCTCCCTTTGCCTTCTCCTTCCCCTTCACCTTCTCCTTCTCCTCCTTCTGAAGGAGTGGTGTGTTTGTATCCTTTCCATCATCACCATGCCATTTTTTCATCTTACCCATCCTTAGACAGCCTTGCTGAGAGATTGTATTTGCCCTGATATAGTGGGAGTGACTTTTAAACAGTGTGGGATGTTGGAAGAGCCAAGTGTAAGAGGAGACAGTATTGTTAGAATGTCTTCTGACAGTGAGTGAATGTGTGTACTGGAATTCACTCCATCCTTGGGTTTGGAAGTCAGACCAGCATGATTTCTTCAGCCTTTCCTTTCTCCAGGCTGTAGAGCCATAGAGCCTGTGCTTACATTGGATCAGTTTAGGAAGTCCCCTAAGTGACGCTGCAAGGAGCAAAGCAGTTATCATGAGCCAAGAAGTCTGAAAAGATGCTTTACAGATTCTCTGAAATGCAGTGCCAAGATATATGTCATAACTGTTAGTTTTCTGGGCATCCAGAACCTGAAATCCAGGTGCAATTAGACTGATTCAGAAGAAGGCAATAGAGTGAATAGAAGAACATGTTAAACAACACAAAGGACATGAAAACAGCAAAATCCAGACTGGGAGAACTGCAGGACAGATGTTCAGGTCCTTCAACAAAAAGATTACAAGGGAAAAATGGGAGATGGCAGGGAACCTATAGACTAATAGAACTGGTTGAGAGATGTAACAACCAGTTGCGAGATATGGGCCTTATTTGGATTCTGAGTCAAACAAACTGTAAAAAAATTTAATACATTGTGAGTAGTATTTGGGGTAAAATAAACAATGATTGGATATCTGTTGATATTAAAGAATTAACTTTTCACATTTTAACGTGGAATAATGGTATTATAGTTGTATTTTCCATAAATCCTTATTTTCTATAGATGCATTCTGAAATATGAACAAATGAAATAAATAATACCCAAGATGAACCACAGAATGATCGAGGAGTGAGGATATAGGTGAAACAAAATGAATTTTTGCTTAAGATTTGAATCAGTGTTAAAGTGGGAAAACAGATATTGGTGAAATGAATTAATTTTTTATCAGTAAATTGTTTAGTAGACCAGATATTTCCAAACATTAATTCAACCATTTATTAAAACTAGGTTCTAGGGATAAAGCTATGAATAAGAGTGACAAAGTCCCTGCTCCCAGGCACCTTACACTTTAGGATATAGAGGGACTTGGGGAGGAGACTGTAAACAAGTGAGGTAAATAAACATGAAAATATTAATTAGTGAGATGCACAATGATGAAAATTAATGTCATGTGACAATGACTGGCGTGAGGGTCATCAGGGAAGACCTCGTTGAGGTCATGCTGTTCATCCCCAGTGTGGAAGGGATTCAATAAATACTTGTTGAATTTAACCTGGTGTCTTGAATGTCAAGAAAGAGCCAGCCACGTGTAGGTATGGAGCAGATTCAGGTAGGGAGAATAGCTAATGCAAAGGCCCTGAAGTAGAAACAAGCTTGGCATGCTTGAGGGGCAGGAAGGGGGCTAGTTGTTGGTGACAGAGTGGGAACCACCAGTAAAAGAGGGTAGCAGCAGGAGGTGTTCCAGGTAGCACTGTGAAGTGCTTAAACTGGCAAGGCAGTGTTCACAACCCTGTGTTCAGTTATATTCTTCAGGCTTTCAGAATCACTTGCCAGTATGGTATCTTTTTAGGGGAAAGCCCCCAAGTGGAAGTGTCAGGTACCTGAATTTTAATCGAAGTTAGATGGGAGAATATTTATTACAGACACTTGTATTTATTGCACTCTTGCTTTTCAGTGCCATTTTTGTGACAAGGCTTTTATGAACCAAGCTTTCCTTCAAAGTCATATTCAACGCCGCCATCCTGAAGATTCTCACCTTGGTAAGTAATGAGTTCTATTTGAAAGAGTTATTTTCTTTCTGATGCTATTTTTTTCCACAATGATCCCGTACATATTACAATACTTTTAAAAGAAAGTGTCATACTCTTTGTTCATTCATTAAGTAAATATTGAACCCCTACTATGTGCCATGCACTGTGCTAGGGGCTGGGGCTACAGCAGCAAACGAAAGAAAGTCCTGCTCTCTTGAGTCTAATGGGAGGGGTGGAGGAGGCACACTTAAACAAATCAATGAATAATTCTTTTCAAATGGTGGCAAATGCAATGAAGAAAATAAAGCAGAAGAATGGGATGGAGAGTGACTCCATCCATGGGTCAGTGAATGCTCTCCGAGAAGGTAATGATTAGAGACTTGAATGGTAAGGAGGTCCCAGCCTTGTGAAAATCTGCAAGAAGAATATCCCAGCCAAGGAGAACACTCGTTGTAAAGGCTATGAGAGGGAGGCAGCCTGGGGTGATTGAGGAACCAGAGAGAACGTTGGCGGAGTAGAGTGAGCAAGGCATGGTGTGTGATGAGGTTGGAGAGGTGTGGGCCAGATGGCCCGGTACAGGAATACAGATATTTTTGTTACATAATGGGAAGCCACTGGAGGATTTTAAGTAAGGGAACGACATGATTCAGTCTGTACCTTAAAATGACCACTCTAGCTGCAGGTACAGAATAGACAGTAGGGGCAACCTTGGAAGAATGAGGTTGCAAGAATGAGGAGGCTCCCCAGTAGCCGAGGCCAGAAACGAAGGCAGCTTGGACTAGGGTGGTGCCGGGGAAGATGGGGAGAAGTGGAGAAGTGGAGGATGTGTTTCACACACAAAGCTCACAGAGATATGATTTAGTGTGAGAGGAAGAGATGAAGCAAAGATGACCTCGGGTTTTTGTCCTATACATTCGGGTGAATGGTAGTGATGTTTACTGAGATTAGGAGCTGAGAGTGGGAAGCAGATTGAGGCAGGAAGGAGAATTGAGAGAGTTTGTGTTGGCCGTGGCTAAAATTGAGTCATACACACAGTAGACATTCAAGTGTGGAGATGTTGGACGTCTGGAGCTCTGGGTAGAGAACCAGGCTGGAGATATAAATTTGGGAGTCATTGGAGTGAGCAGGGCTGGGTGAGATCACCAAGCGAGAGAAGAGAAGATGGCTGAGTAGCAGCCCTGAGGCTCTCACAATACTAGGAGTTTAGGAGGAGCAGTGGAGGAGAATGACAGCAGAGAGGCAGGGGGGAAACCAGGAGAGTGTGTAGTCCTGAAAACCAAGAGGAAAACATGTTTCAAGAGGCAGGGGTGAGTTGTGTCACAGACACAGAGTAAGATGAAGACTGACAATTGACCACTGGGTTTGTCATGATAGATGTTGCTGGTGACCTTGACACAAGCAGCTTCAGTGGACTGGTGGGGGCAAAAGCCCAAATAGAGCAAGCTGAGCTAAGACTCAGAGGTGAAGAAGTAGCCATGTCGAATACAGATGGTATTTCAGTAACTTTTGCTCGGGAGGGAAGCAGAGTTATGAGGCATTATCTGGAGGCAGATGTGGGCCAAGGGAATTTTTTTGTTCTGTTTGATATGGGCGATATTAAGACATGTTTGTGTGTTGGGAGTTAACTAGTACTTGAAGGGGAACATTGAAGATGCAAGAAAGGGAGGATAGTCTGTGGCTTACCAAGGAACCATGTTAACTACCATTTAAATGTTCTCAAAAGCAAAAAATGCAAGGTCTTTTTCTCCATGAGCAGATCAAACCCATAGAAATTCTTATTATGATCTTCTATGTTCTAAGTATCTAGATGTGTCTACTTCCAGGTTGTTATTCAGAGCCTGTATTCTCCCTATTTTGGGTCAGTCTATTTCCATTTCTGCCTATTTCAGGTAAACAGATTTATTTAGGAAATAGCTAACTAAGCTTTGTAAAAACAATATAAGCAGTATAAAAAATCCATTTATTAAGCTGTGGACCACCAATACAATTTAGCAATATACTGGAAAAATTCGAAAGATTGAATATTTTAATTAATCTAACATTCTTCCATGTGAAACTGACCTTCTTTCTCTTCTGTTTCAGTATCTTAATTCTATCTCATACTCGTTTCAGAGAGTATTTCGATCTCTGAAATGAGTATTATTTCTTCAGGTCATCTTTGAGATTCTGACTTTCTACTTTGGTTTCCATACCTTTCATGTCTACACTCACAGACACATGTATATCCATTCAGTCATGTGTACATCTGCATGTAAGTACATGTACATAAGTATTCTTCCCTTCACTTGTTGCTTCCTTTTCCAACTTTCGGTACCTCGTTTTTGCCCTAGTTAACAGGTTATGGCCCGAGTTAGCCTTTTGAATGTCAGCCCTTTTCTTGTATGAGCAGGGGTTATTGATGGGGTTCTCTGCATAGCTTGGTGGGAGCCAGTAGGATGGTAGTCATAGAGATTTCAGTACGGTAGTGGCAGGCGTTACTTCCCTTCTCTGATTGAGATAGGTGTCTCCAAGAAGAGAGCAGAGTGTCATTGGGTCAAAGCCGTCGTGATTATTCCTTATCACCATTATTGCTCCCTGAACAGAGTTCTCTCACACTGCCTCTGTAAAAGAATCCAGCCTCGAGACAGGGGCTGAAGAATTCTAGCCAATAACTCAGTGCCCACTGATATGAAGGGCTCCAAATAAACACTAAAGAGCAAAAAAACAGAGGCTCATGTGACATGAAAAAAGTAATTAACATCCCAAGTCAGAGCTGTTTCCTTTCTCTTACCAATAGGACCATGCCCTAGAAATTTTCAGATATGTTCCACAAGAAATGGTGTTTTAACAAGATATTTCTGTTGCAACAGAGTATAAGAAAAAGGTGCAGACTGATAAGCTCCAGGATGAGATCAACATGTTGAAGGAACAGCTGCAGCTCACCAAGTCTCAGTTAGAGGCCGCGCAGCATGCCCATGCAGTCAGATTCTCTAAGGTACAATACTACATTCTGAATTAGTGCTATTTTAATTACAATTATCTGTATGTAATTAAGTTGTGCCAAGGACTCTATTATAAATAGAGGAAACTTACAGGTTTGCCGCACTAGATAAAACGTGATTATATATACATTGTTTTTTTTTCTTTTTAGAAGGTACCGGGGATTGAACCTGGGACCTCGTACGTGCAAAACAGGCTCTCAACCACTGAGCTATACCTGCTTCCTGATATATATATTGTCAATTCATTCTTCAGTATTTTAACCAACAAAGCACATCACTGGAAACATAGTTCTGCTCTAGTTTTTGAAGATGTTGAGCTTAAAAATTAATTTCCTTCAGGGAAGCAAAAGGATATGTTTCTATCAAAGACTTTAACCCAAACTGACTCACCTACAGAAGTATGTCAAAATAAACTTTGTTTTTCTTTACCAGCCCCTGCCAGCTCTCCCAGCTATCTAATTCCTTGCTTATTTGTCACCTTGATGTTCCTTATTTTTACAAGTTAGTTTCTTTTATGTCTTAACAGGATTCCTTTCCTGGTCTGAGATACCTGATCACTGAAGTAGCATTCCATTTTTTATTTTCTTCAAATGGCACATACTTGCATTTTTATTATTGATATAATTCACATACCATAAAATTCACCACTTTAAAGTGTACAATTCAGTGGTTTTTAGTATATTCACAGGATTGTGCAACCATCACCACTATCTAATTCCAGAATATTTTCATCACCCCAAAAAGAAACCTCGTTTAACAGTACAAATATGATAATAAAAAAGAAAGAAAGAAAGGAAAAGAAATCTCATACCTGTCAGCAGTCACTCCCCATCCCCTCTCCCCCAGCTCCTGGCCGTCACTATTCTGCTTTCTCTCTCTATGGATTTGCTTCTTCTATTTGGACATTTCATTTGCATTGATTTTTAACCGTGATCTCTGACGTAGTTAGCTTATAAGGCTTACGCTTATAGAGCCCTGACTGTGTGCCAGGCACTGCTCTAAGTGTTTTCCATGTAAAGGTGCATTTAATCCTCCCAACAAACCTCTGAGGGAGGTATTGTGATTATCCCGTTATACACATGAGGGAACAGGCACAGGAGGAAGTGACTTGCACGAGTTCACACAGCTGATAAGTAGGGGAGCCAGGATTTGAATCCAGTGCCTGTGCTCCTGACCACTTGCCATAATGTTAGTGCCTCACAGCCAAACTTTTGTACAGCAGTGCTGTCTACAGAGCACTGTGGTTTTCTCATCTGCTCCCCCAGGTATACTGTGAGAGAAGAGTATTAGTTCTGATTTTAGGTGAAAAACTGAAGGCCATTTAGAAATCAAGTCCTGATCAAGACTAGGCCTTGCATTGCAATGACAGATATATGCCATTATATGTCTTCCCATAGCCTGCAGAATTGTGTGGGAGGGAGTGTAAACTACAATGTGAACTATGGGCCATGCTCAGTGGCAATGCCCCAGGATGCGTTTATCAATTACAGTGAATGTGCCACATGAATGAAGGATGTTGCTGGTGTGGGAGGTGTGGGGAGCGGGGCATACGGGAATCACTATATTTTTTGTGTAAATTTGTGTAATCTAAGTATCTTTTTAAAAATAAAAAATATATATTAAACAAACAAACAAAAAAGACTAGGCCTTGAATGTCGCTCTTATAAATCTGAATTTATGCTTTTTCGGGAGGTGGGAAGGGACTATCCTATGATGTCTGGAAATAGACTTTTTCGTAAAGTATGTTTATGTTTTATGTATTAATGCATGTCTGCTATACAGGTTCACAGAACATAGAAAGCCTGATACCCTGGGCCTCTGTGGTTTGGATTTTGTTTTGTAAGGGCAGAGGGATGCTGAGTGCTGCTGTTGGTTTGGATATATCTTTGTGCCCAGATTTGCCACTATATGAAATGTTTTTACAAACCTAACTAAAATAAGCAACACTAGCTAACACATTTGAGGTGAAGCTATGACCATTTATCTTGAATTGTGCATTTTTGCTCCATACCAGGACTTTTTTTCCTTTGAGAGACTTTAAAAATTTCTATTTCAGTATTGAGGACTATTTGATTTATATTTCATTTCTTGTCAAGGCTTTGAGGACATTGTTATGTATATCCTCAAAAATTTTAAGCATTGCTTCATAAAATAAGCAGGCTCTAATTTATAATCACAAATGTATGAGATGGCTGCAAACATTTTAAAAAAGAATTAAGGCTTTTAGTTCTACTTTTTCTTTTTCCTGCTCTCTGATTGCATAGTTCTTTTTTACTTGGTATTTTCCAAATTTTGTAAGCACTCCAATGTGACATGGTTTTCTAAGTGAACATCTGGTAAACTAATAATGGCATCTCAGGTTGAGCAAGGACCCATGCTGTGGTTCAGTAGCTTCCTAGTCTCCTGATGAAGGTAAACTAGAGGCTTAAAGTACAAAAAAAAGAAGAAAAAAAAAGAAAGAAAGAAAGAAAGAAAAAGAATTATAGCTGTGTTGGGTGGATCCTGAAAAACAAAAGAAATAAAAGTTCTCCTTTATACCCATTATTGGCAGACTTTTGTTTTAGAATTTTTATTTACAAACACTCTATACCCACCAAGCAAAAACTCCCTCCTTCCTCTCATCTTCCTGGTAACCACTCATCTACTTTCTCTCTCTGCAAATTTGCTATTTCTAGATATTTCATATAAGTGACATCATACAATATTTGTCCTTTTGTGTCAGGCTTATTTCACTCAGCAGTAATGTTTTCAGGGTTCATCCATGTAGCATGTATGAGAACTTCATTCATACAGAACTTTAAAGCCATGTATCGAAATCATTTCAGGAATATGAAATGCAAAAAGCAAAAGAGGAAGAATTTCTGAAGTTGTTTGATAGGTGGAAGGAAGAAGAAAAGGAGAAACTAGTTGATGAAATGGAAAAAGTCAAGGAGATGTTTATGAAGGAGTTTAAAGAATTAACTTCCAAGAATTCAGCATTAGAATATGTAAGTATTACACTGGAAATTCTCATAGTATTATTAGAGTTCAGTTTACCTTGGGAGGTGGCATTAGCATGAATCCAGAAATTCTTAATGTTCCCGTGTCCAGGTACATGCTCCCTCTTCTCTGAGAGACTTGAGGGAGCATGGCATGCACAAGACAGAGCAAGTCAGGGCAGGTGTGTTCTTGAGAGTGGGAGCTTTGGCCTCAAATGCCAGTGCAGGACACTCCTAGGGAGCATTTGGTCGGATTACAAGGAGATCTGTTTTCCTGCACTGCTTAGGTTTAGATAGCATTCAAATAAAACTTACCACTGTCGTGGCTGGGAAGGCTGCCCCAGATCACCAGTGTGGGAGGAGAAAGCAGCAGACCCAGAAAGCCAGGGTGAGACCCTTTGCCAGGCCTTTCCCTTCTCCAGGCCTGGCTGGAGAAGAGGACTGGGGTCTGCTGCAAGTAGGTGTGGCTGAATGAGCCCCCTCTCCTCTGTGGGAGCAGCCCTGGTCCACACTAACTTGGTCCTGTGCATGGGTGAAAAAAACAAGCCCAGCTAGGTGGGACCTTCATTCTCTGAAAGCTCCTCCCTCGGAAGGCGGCCAATCAATGTCCTCCAGCTAAGAATTCCTCTGAGCTCCCTGGGTGGGTGTGGCCCTGAGTCATCCTTGGGGAAAAGGAGGGAAGGCAGGGGAGAGAAAGTCCTTGCACTCCCTCTAGGGGCCAACAAGTTTTATAACAAAATGGAAGGATACTTTTGGAACACCACTAAGGTCCTTTTCTAAAACTCTTTAAACTCGAGCTTAGGGTCAGCAAACCATGACCTATATGTGGACCAAATCTGGTGTGCTACCTGTTTTTGTATGGCCTGTGAGCTAAGAATGGTTTTTATATTTTGAAATGATTGAAGAACATTTAAGTTGCTTGCCCCTTTTTGGCTATAGAGAAGTTTGTTTTTTTTCCTAATTAATAGATTTACTTTTTTAGAACAGTTTTAGATTTATGAGTTCCCATGTAACACCCCCACCCCACACACACCTTTCCCTGTTACCAATATCTTACATTAAGATGGTAAAATTGTTAAAATTAATAAATCAATATTGATACATTAATATTAACTAAAGTTCATACTTCATTCAGCTTTCCTTAGTTTTTACCTAATTTTTTTGTCCTAGAATCCCATCCCACATTACGTTTAGTTGTCATGTCTCCATAGGCTCCTCGGCTGTAATGGTTTTTTGGACTTTCCTTGTTTTTTGATGACCTTGACAATTTTTTTTTTTTTTTTTT
>JAQZBX010017102.1:0-35895 GCA_029593785.1 Cabassous unicinctus | reverse complement strand
TCTTTGCCACTTGTTCACTCAGGTGGTGCTGGATGGTCTAGAATGGGCCCTTTCACATATCTGGGGGCCAGTTTTCTGTTAGTAGGGAGAGAGAGAGAACCTGCCCAGATTTCTACAAAACTATCCCAGTTTTGTTTACATGGTGGTCTCAGTATTCCAAAAGTGAGAAGTTTTCAAAGCCCCTTGAGACCAAGACTTGCAATTCACACATCATATCCTACGCTACAACCTATTGGCCAAATAAACCACAAAGTCATTCCTGATAAAGGGGAAGAAAAACAGCTTCCACTCTTGAAATCAGGGCCTCTAGAGAAATGTAGCTTTTTTTTTTCTTTTCAATAGACCCACAGATTATTGAGTTGTAGTTTAGCTTACCTCTTTCTATTCTCAACAGTACTTTGGTACTAAAATATAATGTGATGAATTTGTGGTACAATTGTATTAGACACAGAAGTCAAAATGGTGACTGTAATATTGGGTCTTCTAATGAGGTATTAAAAGCTTCCATCAAATTTATTTATGTATCCATTCCAAGACTTTGTAGTTTCTTGTGTAAACAGAAATAGGAATCATTTATTACAAACACTTGCTTTGAAAGTTTCTTGTCTTTAGGAATTCATTAGCACCTTGAGGTAAAACTATTGTGAAAATATAAATTCCTTTTTGGAAGAGAGTTTGAGAATGACTGTCTTTGTATTCTGCCTACCAGGATGAGGTCACAGTTTATACAACCATTAATCATTCTTTCTAGAATTTTTTAATACCTCCTTTTAGCCTTATTAAGGGATTGGTCTTAGGTGACAGAGGAATGAGGATTTCAGAGCATTTCCAGTTAAGAAGAAACTCTTGGCCCCTTCAATTCATTCCTTGGCCTGGAGCCAAACTGACTGTTAAGTGTGTAAATCTGAACATGCGACATCCCCATAATGCAATGTCTTCCACTTGCATTGGTTTAAAGATCAAAATCCTCAATATGGTTTCCTCTAAGCGTCATGTTTTATGTCATTTCTGGCTCATTGCTGGTACCTTGCTCCACCCCATCTTTATTTCCTCTGTCTTAGGTCTATGATCTCCCCAGGCTCTCTCCCATTTTAGGACGGTGCTACATACACTTTTTTCTGATGGGACTGCTCTTCTTCTCTCCCTTCCCCTACAATGAGCTGCCATGTTTCAGCTCTCATTTAAATATCTCTTATTCAGGGAAGACTTTCTGAACAACAGATCAAAAAATTATTTTGTCCATTGTTATCTTCTTTAGAGAAAAAACAGAAAGAACAGTAATTGGTTATGTCCAGATATTTCCATTATTGCACAAATCATGCTGAATTTAAATGAGCTTAATAAATCCCAGATATAGCTTTCCTTGTAGAAACAAGTGATACAGCATCAATATGTAAACCTAAACACTGAGAGCAAACAGCAAATATAAGTGGTAGAGAATGTTATAAGTAACCATTGAGACAGGGACTTTATAACATGACATTTTGTACATTATACATAAAATAATTATAAATTTCTACCAAGATAACATGATTTCAGGATGGAAATTTCAGAAAAAAAGATTTTAGAATACAAATGAATAATAACACAATGCTATATGTCTGACTGTGAATCTCCTAATTATGTGAGATTATTATGGAGAAATTTATCACCTGTCTAATACAGTTTGGCTGCAGTCCTGAGTGGATGAAGACAGATAATGAGACAGGTTGTAAGTTGAAGTAAGCTTGTATAGAACCTTTGCCTTAGAGCTAAAGCATCTGTCCTTAATGTGCTAATGAGTAGATATCTAAATCTTCTCTTTTATGAAGAGTTATAGAAATAGGTTGGCCTTCAAGACTTCCTGCTACTTTTACCCAGTGCCATCAATCAATCAAAAAGTCTCTGAATATGAAACAGGTATATTTGAAAAATAAGGAAACCCACAAATTTCTTTTGAAAAAGCCAGAACATTAGATCTCAAGTAGAGGAATTGGTTTGGCATTCTAATTACAACTTAAAGTTAACTGTTTTAAACATTAAATAAATCACAATCCTTTCATGGCTTCAGATTCCTCTCATTGCCATTATAACCAGAGAGGAAGTCAGCTTGCTATCTAGACCATCGACTCTAACTTGCTACCCATAATGTTTATAATTGATGCCACCCTCTCAGCTTCTCTGGAGAGCTTTGAACTTCAAGATATTATCTTTGAAGGATTCATGGTTTCTCAATGCTAGGCAACAAAAAGTGGGTTCTTCCTAATATTCAACATCCGTAGTATCAAAAAGTGCCCTAACTATGCATATAAATCTGATATCAACTACTGGAAAGAGGAAAACAAAACATTTTAAAGGTAAAGAAATTCAGGTTTTCAGAAGGCTATGGCATTGCTTTTGTAAGGAGAGCAAGCAAAAAAATGTTCACCTCTAATAGAAGAATTTCAACCTTGTGGTTGAAAGTGTGAGCTCTTCATTTAGAAAATTCTGGTTTCCAATACTAGCTATTTTCTTAATCAGAACTTTGACCTTGATTGTGACTTAAACTCTCTGTTTTTCTGTTTCATCAACCTTAAAGAGAAAAATCATAATAATTCCTACCTTAAATGGTTAAATAGGTTAAGTATAAGACTTATAATATTAACTGGCACCTAGTGAGAAATATATAATTTTGCTATGTTTTAAATAATAGCTGGAGTGTTAACACAATATTGGTATCCATATAAATATCAGGAAAATGTCAGGCACGTAAGAAGCTCTCAATTATATATGGAAGGATGCTAAGAATTTTTACTACATGCCAAATTTGGGAATGAAGTTTTCATGTATGTCTTCTTTATTCAATCATATGAGCTGCTAGGAAGCTTTTAGTAACTTTTATGTGCTTCGTTTTACTCCACTGTTTGATGAGAATAAGGGATTAGCCCCTCTTTAACAGGGAATAAATGAAGATACAGGTTTTAAACCCAGATTCTGACTTCTATTTTGGTGATTTCACAAATCAGAAACTATAAAGTTCTATAATTCTAGACACTAAGTAGTAAAAATAAATAAGCCTCTTAGTAATTGCTGAATTAATTGATACTTGTTACAATGGATAAAACACTAAATTTTTTTTTTTCATAAGCTTTATGAGGGTTTCTCCTGTGTGGACATGGAAGTGGGAAATCACACCATCCTGACTGAATTCATCTTGTTGGGCTTCTCAGCAGACCCCAGTTGCAGCTGATTCTTTTTGGAATATTTCTGATGCTCTATTTGGTAACCTTGTCAGGGAATATGACCCTGGCTCTCCTAATTTGGAATGATTCCCACCTTCACACACACATGTACTTTTTCATTGGCAGTCTACCTTTTCTGGATTTCTGGTACATATCTGTGTATATCCCCAAAATACTGGCCATTTGCATCTCAGAAGATAAATGTATATCCTTGGCTGGATGTTTGGCCCAGTTCTTCTTTCCTGTTTTGCAGCATTCACTGAGTCCTATCTCCTAGCAGTCATGGCCTATGACTGCCATGTGGCAATTTGTAACTCATTGCTCTTTTCACGTACCATGTCCAGTACTCTCTGTACTGGATTCGTTGCTGGTGCTTACATAGGAGGGGTCTTAAATGCCATAGCCCATACTGCCAACACTTTCTGCCTGAGTTTCTTTGGTAAAAATATCACTGACCACTTCTTCTGTGATATACCACCATTGGTAAAAATGTCCTGTACAGACACCCAGGTTTATGAAAATGTCCTTCTGGGTATGGTGGGCTTCACAGTCCTCTCTATCATACTTGCCATCCTGATTTCCTATTTCCACATCCTCCTGGCTATCCTGAGAATCCGTTCTGCCTCTGGAAGGCATTCTCCACCTGTGCTTCCCACCTGATTTCAGTCATGTTCTTCTATGGATCTCTGCTTTTTATGTATTTCAGTCTCCCTGGAGACAGACAAAGTGGCTGCCCTCTTCTCCATTGTGTTGAACCCGTTGCTCAACCCTCTCATCCAAAATGTGAGGAACAAAGATCTCAAAGAGGATTTCAGGAAAGCAACACAGATTATATGAACACAAAGATGAGATGTCATCATTTTTCTTTTTGCTGAATGTTTATTGAAATTTCCAAATTATTGTCTTAGACAGATATTTGTAAACATTGCAATATTTAAATTAAATGAAGCAAGGTATATGAAAAAATATGAAATATTTTATAAACCACTCTTTGCTTTTTTTTTTGTTTTGATGTAAAATAATTTAAACCTGTAATATTGGGTTGTTTAATTTTGGGATTTTGCTCTTTGCAATACTATGGTTTCTTCAAAATTTGTCCTCTTGCTTGTCTTTGGGAGTTCTTGGAGAGAGATAAAGGAATGTGATGTTTTTTGTGTATTTGTTTTGACTCTGAATCTTAGCAAGCAAGTTGTTTTGCTTTTAGAGAAGGTGTGGGATAGTTTGACTGCTAGAAAATTGATCAAGATTTTGAAATATTTAGTTTAAGTAAGGTGCCTATCTTTGTTTCCTGGCATCTATGCTAAATATCCAGAAAAAGTAAACCTTAAAGAACAGGAAGTTTTTCTCTCACAGTTTTGGGCTTTGAAGCCTTGCTCCCTCCAGGGTCAGTAGCATTTTGGAGGGCTGGCAATCCTTGGGGTTCCTTGACTTTCATGTCTCATAACGATGTCTTCTCTTTCCTTTTCCCAATTATGTTGATTTATAGCTTCTATTCCTCCAAGTGGCTTCCTTTTCATAAAGCCTCTAGTATTAGCATTTAGTACCAATCTTCTTCCACCCATCTGTACCTTTCTTAAAAATAACATCTTTACTAAGTCCCATCTACAATGGGCTCATACCAACAGGAATAGATAAAGACAAAAAATATATATTTTTTCTGAAGCCTATAACCCAATCTGCCACAATATCCCCACCAAATTGCTTCATAAAGATCAGATTGTATATATAGAAAATATCTGTCTAATCCCTGTACCTTCTATTATAGGCAAAGTGTTTAAGAGTTGAATACATGATAAAAATATAATTAGAAAATCATAGAATGATGGCTCTTTTAGGATTGTGTACCAATGTAAAGATTGATGTTTCTCACAAAGAATAGACACTACACAGTGCTCTCCCTCATTGAAGAATGCTGTATATATCCCCACCAGGGGTAAATAAGAATAAATGGAACAAAAGGAAACATACAAACAAACAAATAAAGCTCACTCATTCTAGACCCAATTTTGGTTTTCTACTACAAGAAGCACTAATGAAGAAAGCTACAGTTCAATAACTGGCAAATACTGGATTTTCAGTAGATATTTTATTCAATTCTCTTTACACCACTACAGGTTAAGAAAGCTCAAAAGTAAGAATTTAGTTATGAAAGCAAATTAGCTGTTTCTGTAATGCATACATTCACAAAATAAATCAAAAATAAAATTTTAGTACAAATAAATATAAGAATTTCACCATTTGTATTAGTGCTATTTCCTATCCTTCCATCTACCTGCATATATTTTCTAACACCTCACTGTTGTCTCTTTTTTCATCCAAAATTCTTAACCTTCCTTGTTCTTCTATCACCAAAGAAGTCTTAAGAGTACTTAGAGGATTTGGGTGTATTTGTGAAATCTCAACAGTCCATTAAAATTGTATTTACAGTGATTTATTACCCATCCCATGAGGATAAAAAGACCTGGTCAATCTTAGAGAAGAGAATCAAATAAAATTTAATTTTTTGGTATTCTAGATGTATTACATACACTTCTATATTTTTAAATTAAATCAAATACCTTAGAATGAGAATAATTATTGTCTGAAGTTTCAAGTGAAAGTCCTCAAAATTGTTCCCTCTGTAAACCTTTTGCCAACATAATAAACAAAATGAAAAACTGCATCCCTAGGGAAGTGCAGAAGTTGTGTTTTCTTTGAATACTTGGTTGAAGGATTTCTATACAAAATCAAAAATAGGAACTTGAAATGTTTATGGAACCATCTTTAATTTAGTGAGCTGTTTTCCTGCTAAGCATGTTGATGGTATTTAAGTAAAGGGGACAACTGCCATGGAGAATATGCTCATTGGTCTAAACCTATGAGTTGTAGCTCTGTGTGGTGTGAAAGGAGTAAAAACTTCTTTTACTCCTCAAAAACTGTACAATTGAACAGGCTCAAGGTAGTGTCAAGCAGTTGCAGGCTTTGAGTTTACTGGTTTTGCCTCAGTAATGAGAGACTGGAACATTTTGGTCAATCTTCAAAATCTTCTACAGTGTTTAGAAAATGTTTTACACACTTGATGTTCACACATATGAACACACTTCTATCCACATATTTTACTAATCAGGTAGATAGGTAACATGTTTTGTGCATGTCACTCAGTCTCTTTCCCCAGACATGCTGCTTAATGCTCAATGGGCCCATATACAAAGTGACCATATTAGTTGTCATGGGCTCAACCACATGGACTCCCCTCATCAAGGTGGATTTGTCCACTTCCACTGTATGGTGTCCAAAATTCTTACAACAGAGGCCAACACCGTTCCTCTGATATTCCATCATTTTCTCGAGGATTCGTAGACTCACTTCAATTAGACTACTTTCTACTAATCCTAAATGGCAGGGGTACTGATTTTCCTTCAGAAACAGGTGCAATTTTTGCATATATTTACTTTATGTATCTATTTTCTTGGCAGTATTTCTAGATGTGGACTCTCTGATGCATTTTTCATAAGCATGCATATATATCAGGGTACTCCAGTGAAACAGAATCAACAGGAGATATGTGTAAATGCTATGAGATTTTATAGAATTGTCTCATACAACTGCAGGGATGCACAAGTCCAAATTCTGTAGAGCCAGCTGCAAGCCAGGGACTCCAATGAAGGTCCTCAATGAATTCCCCATGAGATGCTGGTTGTCTGAAATTGAGACGGAACTTCTCTCTGAATGCTGAAATCACTTCTCCTTGTAAGGCTTTCAACTGATTGGATGAAACATCACTAATTGCTGATGGCAATATCCTCAGTTGATTGTAGATATAATTAGCCATAATGCAATTAAAGTCCATGAAATACCCGTGTATTAAAATTAGCCCAGTGCTTGCTTGACCCAATAACTGGGCATCATTACTTTGCCAAGCTGACACATTAATTTAACCATCATGGCATGGTATCCCTTCAGTCATTAACTGGGATTGAAGGATGCATTAGATGGCAATGGAATAGCAACAAGGTCTTCTTTCCACAGAAATTATTGGTTTTATTATTAGCCCATCATCGAGAAGCAATATGTTTCAGGGAATTGTAGAATAGTTAGAGGTGTTCTCCAAGAAGTGCTATATGTTTTAAAATGGCAGCCAATATATGATGCCATCTTTCTTTATCAAGAACATACATGCCCAGGAGCTAAAGGTATGATGTGGACGTGTCCCCTGTAGTGGTCAGGAAAATGAGTCCTGCATATCTCCAAGTACAGAGAATATAATTGACCAAATGACCTAGATCCAGAGCTCTGAAATCCATTTCCATATGTGCATGAAATTCATGCTTACAAAAGAATACTGCCAGCCAGGGAGTGAGCATGACAGATACAAAGGCAGACTTGTTCCTGTTAGATCCTGAACTCCTCTCATAACAGACTATAACTTGTGACCTTCTGACTGACTTTTCTGAGCTTTCCTTAGACTTCACAAGGGTCTAAGGAGCTTCCCTATGTCCTTCTTTCCCTCTCTCCTTCATTTGGGGTTCAGACTTGCATCTGGATCTGCTGTCACACCTTGACTTTTCTGTCTCCCTCCCTTCTTTTCCCTGCACAGACAGGTGTTTCCCCTAATAATATCCTTACACATGTTACTACATCTTCATGCCTGCCTCTGAGAGGACCCTGGGCTCCATAGTCTCTTTAATATTGTATCAAATAATGTACTAAAATTTTATTTCCTCTCACTGTAACCTCATGTTCTCTGGAATAGGAAGTCTATGTACCAAGGGGAAGAGTGCTTCACATAAAAATCACATCAATGTTCTGATCAATTTGTATCTGAGTCTGCTTCTGGCCATCAAGGACTCTACTGGCTTGAATCACCAGCAATCACTCTACTGAGCAGGGTGATTGATCTAATCACCAGAGGGAAATTTGTATATGCTACAAAATGGGTTCAGAAAAGCTATGTTTGTAATCAAGAGCACCTGTTTGTACTCTTTTAGTATACTCTTTCATAGGAAACATATGGCCACCCAGTAAAGCAAAATATCCAATCATACGCATATCATAAGAAGTAAAGTTTGGGGCACTTTACCAGGGAAATATTCCCATTCAACTTAAATTCTCTTAAAGAGTTAATAGATCAGAACCATGAAGAAGGAAGTTATACGATGACTTGTGTTTGCAATTATGTAATAATATAGATCTTTATTGACCTTTGTAACTTCTCTTACTTTTGTCTATCATTTAAACACAAAGAGGACTGTGAGTGCAAGAAGCATTAGATTATGATTTTGGGATTACAAGAGGCCTGTAATCCAGAAATGCCCCTGGCTCATGGTCTATGCTGTACATGACTATCAGAAGTTTTACATTCCCTTTATAGAACATTTCATTTCTTTTTTTTTATCTTTGAAGGCAGGATGCATTTATTGAGAATATGCAATGTATAAAACACTATACTATGTCATTAAGATTCAGGTTTAGTAAGATAGTATACATATATGCATATGAGTGATATTCATCTAATTATCACAAATTCAGTTGCTTTAGAGGTATCATTTTGAGTAGCCACATTTGACATATATATATCTAATCTTTTCCACTCTGCTTTTTCCATAGGAAGAAAGGGAATTACCACAAATTATCTAAACAGAAGTGAAGTTACTAAATTTCTGAGGAGAAATTCAGACTCCTTATATGCTGCTCTATTTTTGCTGGTTTACATGGCAGCTCTCACCAGGAATCTCCTAATCATCATGCTTACCACTCTAGATTGCCACCTTCAAACCCCAATATATTTCTTTTTGAAAAATTTATCATTTTTAGAATTTTGCTATATCTCTGTCACAATTCCCAGATCCATCATTAATTCCTTAACACACAATACTTCCATTTTTTTGGGAAGAGTGTGCTCTGCAAGTATTTTTTTTTAATTTATTTTATTTTAAAAGATGCTTAGATTACATAAATGTTACACAAAATCTACAGGGATTCCAATGTTCCCGACCTCCCACACCTCCTATATCAATCCACAAAAATATTTTAATTAGTGTGGCACATCACCTGCAATGGATATATACATCCTGGGACTTTGCCACTAACCATGGACCATAGCTCACATTGTAGACCGCACTCTCTCCCACACCGTTCTGCATGTTATATGGTGATGTAAAATGACCTATATCTGTCGTTGTAATGTCACACAGGATAATTCCCAAGTCCTGAAAAAGCACCTATATTACAACTGCTTTTCTCTTCCCACCCCAAAAGGATACAGTGGCCACTGGCTCCACCTTACTATTGTAATTTTTTCCATTGCTTGAATCACAATAAGACTACAACAGAATACCATTAAGTCCACTCTAGTCCATAGCTCTTCCCCCAATCCTGAGGGCTTTGGGATGCTGATGTCCATTCCACCTCCAAGTGAGAGAGGGCTTATATCCCATAGATATGGTGGATGGGATTAACCTGCCTGCAGCTGCAGGCTCTCTCCATTCCCTTGGATAGCCATTGTCCATCATCATTTCCTCACTATGTGACTTGGGTGAGTCCATTGAGCTATAGAGTAGGAGTTGCAGCTCCACTGAGATTCCAGGCACAGCTGGCACATGGGCAGGCCAGAGGCTCCAGTCTCTGGAAGTACACCTACAAACTCCAGCATCACATATAGGTTTGAATAGAAGGGACTGATGGACCTTGTGCAAGGAGGACTTATTTGAGCCCAACTCTGTCAGTCTCAGGAGCACAGATACCAAAGTAGAGCCCACTAATAAGTCATCAATCTCTGGAACTATTCCCCGTTATATAGGACCTGGGTGTATCCAGAGCCCTCAGGAGCCCCTCTGTGTGGGGTGATATCCAATTTGGTGTTCTATGAGATCCTACTGAGGTGTGCGTAAGCTTTACCTCTGGGATGACCTCCCGACTCTCTTTGAAGTCTCTTAGCCACATGAACTCATTTGTCTTTACCTTTTCCCCCTTTTATTCAAGGTCTTTTTCCAGTCTTATTGACAGTTGGCACTTGGTATTAATCCCTCATTGCCAGGGAGGCTCATGCCCGAGAGTCATGTCCCATGCTGTAGGGAAGGTAATACATTCATAGGCTGAGTTTGGCTTAGAGAGAGGTCATATTTGGGCAACAAGGAGACTCTCAGGTGGCAACCCTTAGGCACCCCATAACGGTAGGCTAAGTTTCAATTGCAAGAGCAAAGACTCGTGAGGCTAGTCATCAATAACAATAACCCATCAGTGGACCATCCTCCTTTACCAGACACTGCCCCTACACTCGGGGGACTCTTGCTGCTCCCTTGGAGAATGTGGCAGAGCTCTCCAGGCTGGAAATTCAGTATTCCCTCATTTATTGAGTGATTGTCTACCCATTGTGACCATGCCCCACCCCTTGATCATTTGAACAGTTTTATATATCTTTCATGTATATTCAGGTGAACTTCCTCCCATGAAACCCCCATCCCAGATATCCCCCAAAATTATCCTCTCCTGTCCCCTCTGTAACCCTTCTGTGATCCAAACCTTCCTTGAAGATGAAGCCCATATAATAGCCAAATACAGTTAATAGGAAAATGAAATAATAAAGATAAGTTTAATTATAAGTGATAAAATGCATGGAAACTTAAAAAAAATACTAGAAATAAAATAAAATTAATGGATTGGTATATTCAAAAAATTGGAAAAGACAAAAAAATATTTTTTTTAATTTTTAACATTTTTCCTTTTGTCACTGCATTATTGGGTATTCATTCTCTACTGTGGCACCTGCCCCCTATCACTCCCCAGTGTATCCCGAATTTTCATTTAATTTTCAAAGAAGTTTTAGGTCACAGCAAAGTCACACACAGAAAACTAGAGATTCTCATATAACCAACTGCCTTCCCCGTTCCTCACCCCATATTAAAACCTTTTTTATATGGATAGTAGCATTGTTATAGCTGTTATACAAATAGTGAAACATAGCTACTAAACATTGTCAATGGTTTAGAGTATAGTTTACAATTTAGATGGTACAGTTTAATAATTTTTCATGATATTTCCCATGTCTTCTGTCCATTACTGTAAGGTAATAAAAAACATTTCCCATGACCACTATATATCCCTTGTTTGATCTTTTCTGTACCTTCCTCCGCATTCCCTTGGGACACATGACACTCCCCTCTCTTGATTCATTGGATGACAAGATTCATAGTTACATGCAACAAGAGGTCTTGACATGCTGATTAACCACTCCTATTAGGATACACCCTTGTGCCTAAGTGACACCCACCTGTGTGTTTCTGTGTGAATCGGTCCTCCCAAAGATAGGGATCCATCTCCTTCCCACTCACCCTGTGGATCTCGACTCCCTGACACAACACATTATGACAGGATGAACACTCACACACTCCCCAGAAGCCTACTCCAGATGCAGTCCATCCTGAATGCCCCCCCAACCTACACCCTAAACCAGTGACACTAAATTGTCATACTGCCATATAAGCATTCCCACTCCTGCACTTTCAACATCATACCCACAAATCCCTTGTTCACCTAGTCCTTCTCCTATCTGTTCCCCCAGTATCCTGGGTATTCTAACGTGCCCTTCCTAATCTACCCACCAGTCATCCCTGCAACAACAAACCCAGTAATATCACTACCCACTGGTCCTATCGTTCAATATGCAACTATACTCTACCAATTTACCATAGATTATGTCTATATGGGTGCTGTCTCACAACCTTCTCTTCTATTTCCCTCCTTTGTTAACCTATATTTCAGACAATGGTTCTCAGAGACTGGTCACTTTCCTCAATTCAAATCAGTGAGGTCAAATACTGTTCATTCTTCAATGCCTGGCTTGCTTCACTCAACATAATGTCTGCAAGATTCATTCATGTTATTCCATGTGTTAGTACTTTATTCCTTCTTACAGCTGAGTAAAATTCCATTGTATGTGTGTACCTCATTTTGTTTATCCATTCATCTGTTGATGGGCACCGGGGCTGATTCCAACTTTTGGCAATTGTGAACAATGCTGCTATGAACATTGGTGTGCATATATCCGTTCATGTCTTTGCTTTTAATTCTTCTGGCTATATGCCCAGCAGTGGAATCGCTGGATCATATGGAAGATCTATTGTTAGTTTTCTGAGGAACCGCCAAACTGTCCTCCACAGTGGCTGGACCATTCCACAACCCCACCAGCAGTGGATGAGGGTTCCTATTCTTCCACATCCTCTCCAACACTTAAAGTATGCTGTTTTGTAATAGCTGCCATTCTAACGGGTGTAAGATGGTATCTCATTGCAGTTTTGATTTGCATTTCCCCAATAGCTAGCAATATCGAGCATTACTTCATGTGCTTTTTAGCCATTTGTATTTCTTCCTTGGAGAATTGCTTTTTCAGGTCACTTGCCCATTTTTTAAATGGGTTGCTTGTATTTTTAGTTTCAATGTGTAGGATTTCTTTATATATGCAAGATATTGGGCTCCTATCAGATATAAGGTTGCCAAATATTTTCTCCCATTGGGTAGGCTGCCTTTTTACTTTCTTAATAACATCCTTAGAGGTGAAGAAGTTTTTTATTTCGAGGAGATCCCATTTATTTATTTTTTCTCTTGCTGCTTGTGCTTTGGTTATGAAGTTCATAAAACCATTTTATATTACAAGGTCCTGTAGATGCTTCCCTACATTATTTTCCAAGGTATTTATGGTTTTGGCTCCTATATTTAGATCTTTGGTCCATCTTGAGTTGATTTTTGTATAAGTTGTGAGACAGTATTCTTCTCTCAGTCTTTTGGATATGGATATCCAGTTCTTCAAGCACCACTTGTTAAAGAGGCCATTCTTTCCCAACTGAGTGGGCTTGATGGCCTTGTCGAATATCAGACGACTGTATATGCAAATATCTATATCAGAACTCTCAATTTGGTTCCATTGGTCAGTATGTCTATCCTTGTGCCAATACCATGCAGGTTTGAGCACTGTAGCTTTGTAGTATGTTTTAAAGTAGGTAATGTGATACCTCCAGCTTCATTTTTCTTTTTCAATATATCTTTGACAATTCAGCCCTCTTCCTTTCCAAATATATTTTGTAGTTACTTTTTCCAGTTCCTTAAAACATGCAGTGTTGATTTTTATTGGAATTGCATTAAATTTGTAGATTAGTTTAGTTAAGATAAACATCATAATGATGTTTAGTCTTCCTATCCATGAACAGGGAATATTCTTCCATTTATTTAAATCTTCTTTGATTTCCTTTACCAGTGTTCTGTAGTTTTCTGTATGTAAGTTCTTTACATCATTAGTTATTTTTATTCCTAGGTATTTGATTCTTTTATTTACTATTGTAAACGGTATTTTTTTCTTGATTTCCTCCTCAGATTGTTCATTATTTGTGTACAGAAGTGCTACTGATACTTGAGCATTGATCTTATATCCTGCGACATTACTGAACTCCTTTATAAGTTCTAAAAGCTTTGTTGTAGATTTCTCAGGGCTTTCTATGTATAGGATCATGTCATCTGTAAATAATGAATTTTTACTTCTTCATTTCCAATTTGGATGCATTTTATATCTTTTTCTTGCCTCAGTACTCGATCAAGTACTTTTAAGACAATGTTAAATAAGAGTGGTGATAGTGGTCATCCTTGTCTTGTTCTCAATCTCAGAGGGAAGCCTTTTAGGATTTCACCATTGAAGGTGATGTTAACTTTGGGTTTTTCATATATACCCTTTATCATATTTAGAAAGTTGCCTTCTATTCCTATCTTTTGCAGTGTTTTTATCAGAAAAGAGTGCTGTATTATGTCAAATGCTTTTTCTGCATCTATAAAGATGATCATGTGATTTTTTCTTTCAATCTGTTTATGTTGTGTATTACATTGATTGATTTTCTTATGTTGAAACATTCTTGCATACCCGGGATAAAACCCACTTGGTCATGGTGTATAATCCTTTTGATATGTTGTTGAATGTGATTAGCAAGTATTTTGTTGAGGATTTTAGCATCTAGGTTCATTAGAGAAATTGGTCTATAATTTTCCTTTCTTGTGGTATCTTTATTTGGCTTTGGTATTAGAGTAATATTGGCATCGTAAAATGAGTTAGGCAATATTCCTTCTACTTCTACTTTTTGGAAGATCTTAAGCAGAATTGGTGTTAGCTCTTTCTGGAATGTTTGGTAGAATTCAGCTATGAAGCCATGTGGTCCTGGGTTCTTCTTAGTTGGGAGGTTTTTGATGACTGAGTCTATCTTTTTACTTGTAATTGGACTGTTGAGTTCATCAATATCTTCATTCATCAATGTAGGCTGTTTGTGCGTTTCTAGAAACTTGTCCATTTCCTCTAAATTATCATTCTTGTTGGCATTTATTTTTCCAACGTATCCTCCTATGATACTCTTTATTTCTGTGGGGTCAGGAGTGATATCGCTTTGCTCATTCCTTATTTTGTGTATTTGCATCTGTTCTCTCTTTTCTTTGTTAATCTGGCTAAGGGTGTGTCAATTTTATTGAACTCGAAGAACAAGCTTTTGGTTTTGTTTATTGTTTCTAGTGCTTTCTTATTCTCTATTTCATTTGGTTCTGCTCTAATCTTTGTTATTTCCTTCTTTCTACTTCCTTTAGGTTTAGTTTGTTGTTGTTTTTCCAATTCCTCCAATTGTACAGTTAGGTCTTCAATTTTAGCTCTTTCTTCTGTTTTAATACATGTATTTATGGCTATGAACTTCCCTCTCAAGAAAGCTTTCACTGCATCCCAAAGGTTTTGATATGTTTTGTTGTCATTTTCATTAGTTTCAAGGTAGTTATGATTTCTTTTGAGATTTCCTCCTTGACCCACTGTTTCTCTAAGAGTGTGTTGTTTAACTTCCATATCTTTGTGCCTACCCTGTTTCTCTGGCCCTTAGTGATTTCTAATTTCATTCCATTGTGGTCATAGAAATTACTTTGTATAATCTCAATCTTTCTGAATTCATCGAGTGTTGTTCTGTGGCCTAGCATGTGGTCTATCTTAGAGTATGATCCATGTGCCCTCGAGAAGAATGTAAATCCTGCTGTATTTGGTTGTAATGTTCTGTATATGTCTAATAAGTCCAGGTCCTCTAATGTATTGTTCAGAGCCTTTGTTTCTTTATTGATTTTCTGTCTAGATGTTCTGTCTAATGATGATAATGTTGTATTAAATTCCCTCATCATAATTGTGGAAGCATTTATTTCTCCACTTAGTTTTTCCAGAGTTTGCCTCATGTATTTTGAGGCACCATGATTAGGTGCATAAATGTTTATGATTGTTCTCTCTTCTTGAGTGATTACCCCTTTTACTAATATATAGTGTCCATCTTTGTCTCTTACAATAGTTTTGCATTAAAAGTCTATTTTTTCTGATATTAGAATAGCTACTTCTGCCCCTTTTTGACTATTGTTAGCTTGTAAAATTGTTTTCCAGCTATTCACTTTCAGCCTCCTTGAATCCCTGTGTCGAAGGTGGGTTTCTTGTAGACAGCATACACATGGATCATATTTCCATATCCATTCTGACAATCTGTGTCTCCTGAGTGGTGAATTTAATCCATTAACAGTCAGTGTTATTACTCACAATGATTTTCCTCCTTCAGCCATAATTTCTTTGGGTTAATGTATGTCATATGTTGTTTTGTTTCTGTTTTTGTCTTTTTAGTTGTTTTTAAACTCTCCTCCAACCCTCTCTCCCTTGTTTTTTCCTTTCAATTTGTAGAACTGCCTTTAGTATTTCTTGAAGTGCAGGTTTCTTTTTGGCATACCATCTTAATTTCTGTTTATCTGTGAATATTTTGGACTCTCCATCATTTTTGAATGCCAGTTTTGCAGAATAGAGAATTCATGGCTGGAAGTTTTTTCATTAAGTATTTTGACTATGTCATACTACTGTCTTCTTGCCTCCATGGTTTCAGATAAGAAATCAGCACTTAATCTTGTTTGTGATGGTTCTCTTTTCTCTTGCTGCCATTAGTAATTTCTCTTTGTTTTGAACATTGGACATATTGACAAGTATATGTCTTGGAGTTGGCCTGTTGGGATTTATACTGTTTGTGGTGTGCTGTGCTTCCTGGATCTGCACATCCATCTCTATCAATAGGGTTGGGAAGTTTTCAGCCATTATTTCCTTCCACACTCCTTCTGTTCCCTTTCACTTCTCTTCTTCTTCTGGGATGCCTATAATGCTTATGTTTGTGAATTGTGTTGTCACTTAAATCCCTGAGTCTCTGCTGGATTTATTTTTTCAATTTTTTTGTCTATCTGTTCTACTATCTGTTTGATTTCAGATGTATTGTCTTCCACATCACTAATTCTTTCTTCTGCCTGTTCAAATCTGCTGCTATGTGAATCCAGCGTCTTTTTGATTTCTTGGATTGTGCCACTGATCACCATCATAACTGTTATCTTTTATGGATGTTTACAATTTCTTCAGTATGTTCTCCCAGTGTCTTCTTAATATGCTTAATCTCTTCTTTCATTTCACTTAGTTGGTCCATGATATTTGCTTGGAAATCTTTGATTAGTTGTTTGATGTTCTGCATCTCTTCCTGGTTTTTAGTTCGTTCATTGGCATGGTCCATGTCTTCCTGTTTCTCAATGTTGTTTGTAATTTTTTGTTGCCCTCTAGTCATCGTTTTACCTTGATGGGTTTATTCAGTTGATTAGCTTCTCTCCCTGCTCTATAGTTTTGTTTAGCTAGTGGTTCTGTGTGTTTGTTAAGTTTTCTCTTTGTCTCTTTTTATTATTATTTTATTTCCTTGTTTCTTTCTATGTTCCCTTGAAGTGAAAAGATTAGGGCCATTGGAATCGACAAATGTGAGAAAGGAGGAAGGATAATAGTAATATTAAGAAAAGTTAGAATAGAGGCCATATAAGACTTAGGGAAATGAATATTTAGCTCATGTAGGCAGTGTAGAGTAATAGGAAAAAAAGTGGAGTACCGACAATGGACTAGGAAACCAAATAGAGGGACATATAGATATAATGATTTAAAAGGCTAGAATGATGAGGAGGGAGAGAAAGAGTAAAGATAGGGCTGAAAGGAAAAAGTTAATATTAATTATAAAAAGAAGAAAACAGAATAGATAGAATAGAAATTGACACCCTTATATTCTGGGCTAATGAAAAAACGTGGTATGTAAAAAACCACAATAGAAAGCAGAAGGCAGAAAGATGAAGGAAGGAAAAGACATAGATTGGGATACAAAATCAATATAGACAGAGAATGGGAAATCACTGGAGAAGAAGCACAGCAAAGAAGAGACAAGCTAACAGCACCTAATTTTTTTAAACAAATGAAAAAAGAAAAGAAAAAGATAGAAAAAAGAAAGGAGCGAGGAGAGAGGAAAGAAAAGCAAGAGACAACAAATAAACAGAGAAAAACCAAACAACCACACAAACAAGCAGTCAAACAAAGCTAAGAAACAACAGTGTTCCTTCTTGGGCTCTTGTGGAACCTCTCAGCCTGCTTGTGTTTATCAATCAATTGCCCTGCAAGGTTCTATCTGCAGGTTTTGGGGCAGATTTTTGCTATTAAACTAAATTAAAAAGAAAAATTCATTTTTTATTTTTTAAAGTGTCTGTCTTCTATTTTTTTGGCAAAATAAGGGACCCAAAAGAAGTCCTCTTCTAGATCACCCCCTTCACTGAAGGGACCCTAAATAGGCTCATCGAAACTAACCAAGCACTTCCCACTTCCTGGCCTCCCCAGGGGAACTGAAGCTCTGATGCTTGTCTGTGCAGAATGATAAAATTGGCTGACTCCGCCCCCTCTGGAATCAAGCCTCAGTTTCATCGGGCTGCTGGGTAAATTGGCTTCCTCAGTAGATTTGCCTGTCCCCTCAGCCTGGCACTGCTTCAAGCCAGCTTATCTGATCCCCAAAGCTATGAGGTGGACCAGGCTGCCAAATCCACAGAAAGGAAACCCATCTCCAACTTCTTTCAGAACCCTCCCACTCTCAGAGTATGCTCCCTCTCACCAGGTTGCTGGCAGGAGATGGGTCATATCCCTGGGCATCTAGGTAAATCAACTTCCTCAGCAGATTCACCACTCCCCTCTGCCTAGTGCTGATTCAAGCCAGTTATTTTGTTCCCCAAAGCTGCAAGGGGATCCAGGCAGCTAAATCCACAGAAAGGAAACCCCTCTCAAACCTTCACCAGAACCCTCCCACTCTCAGAGAATGTTCCCTCTCACCGGGTTGCCGGTGGGAGTCGCAGCTCAAACCAGCCTTTTCCCTGAGGGTGGGGCTCAGCCGCCTGTGTTAACCTCCACGGGCAGTGTTAAAACTCATGAATCTCTACAGAGCAATCCACGCCATTAAGCTGCCGACAGATAGATGTCCCAAGCTTCTCACTCCATGCACCCACAGCACAGACCCCTGGGCAGGACCCTGTCCCTAATCAGCCGTCCTCAGAGTGAGTCAGCGAGTGCCCTCCTAAACCCTAATTTCTTTTTCATATACATTTTTATTTTTTAAAACATACTTAGATTACATAAATGTTATGTAAAAAATATAGCAGATTCCCATTTGTCTCAGCTCTACTCCTCCCACATATTCTCACATTAACAACATCCTTCATTATTGTGGTACATTTGTTAGAATTGATGAACACATATTGGAGCATTTTTACTAAGCATGGGTAATAGTTTACATTGTAGTTTATACTTTTTCCCCCCAAAAAAGTTAATTTATGACAAAATATATAATGGCATGTATCTTTCATTGCAATGTCATTCAGGACAAAAATGCCTACATATTGCAGCTGTTTTTCCCTCTCCCTCCCTTCAGAACCTCCAGTGGCCACTGCTTCCACATCAATGATAAAAGTTCTTCCATTGCTAGATTCACAATGTCTATACTAGAATACCAGTAAGTCTATTCTAGTCCATCATTCATTTCCCAATCCTGAGGATTCTGGGATGGTGATGCCCACTCCAGCTATAATTAAGAGGGTGCTTAAATCCCATGGGCAGATGGATGAGATTAACTTGCTTGCAGTTTCAGACTCTCTCTCTTCCTTGGGATGGTCATTGTCCATCATCATCTCCTTGTTGGTTGTTCTGGGTGAGTCCAATGAACTGGAGAGTAGGTCTTGCAGCACCGTTGAAATTCAGGGCCCAGCTGTCACATGGACATCCCAAAGATTTAAATCTCTTCGACACATACCTATCTACTCTGATACTAACTATAGTTTCAAATAGAAGGGGAAGAAGAGCCATGGGTAGGGAAACCACAAATGAGTCTAACTTTGTCACCCTGGGGAGCATAAATTCCCAAGTAAGGCCCACTGGCAGGGCACCAAACTCCTGAGCTATCTTCCCTGCCTTTAGTGTCTGGATGTCTCCAGAGCCCTCAGAAGCCCTGTATTTGAAGCAATATTTACTTTGGCAGTCAATGAGATCCTGCTGAGAGGTGCATAAGCGTAACCTCTGGAATGACCTCCTGACTCACTTTGAAGTCTCTTAGCCATATAAGCTCATTTATCTTTACCTTTTCACCATTTTGGTAAATGTCTTTTTCCAGTTGCATTGCTACCTGGTGCTTGGTAGTAATCCCTCCTTCACGATTACTAGTCACTGCCCCTGTACTTGGGGGATTCTTGTTGTCCCATTAGAGAATGTGGCAGAGTTCCTTGGGATTGGAATTCAATATTCTTTTGGTTTTTGTGTGACTCTCCATCCACTGTGACAATGCCCCATGAAACTTGAACACATTTATATGCCTTATAGTTATGCCCCAGGTGAACCTCCTCCCATTCTTTCCCCAACACTAACAACCCTCACCAATGATCCTCTCCTGCTACAGTTGCAACCCTTCTGTGATCCAAAACTTCTTCAAAAATGAAGCCAACAAAATAACCAAATTCAATTAAGAAAATGAAATAATGGTAGTTTTAAAAATAAAAATTTAAATACAGTTTTTTTTAAAAAATTGGAATAAAAAATATAAAATAAAAAAATTGACATTATGTCTTTCATCATTGTAAGATCTATTGTCCTGTATGTACAGTGACATTTTCTTCTGTTTATTTCCCCAGCCTCATGTTTTTTCATTTGACTTTAAAGAAGCTTTAGTCTACAAAAAGTGATATATGGAATATAGGGGATTCCCATATACCCAACAATCTCCCCTTTTCCACCTTTCCTCTATTGATAACATTTTTCCATGTGCATGTTACATTTATTACAACTGATATACAAATATTGAAATATTGCTACTAACTATGGTCAATGATATACATTATGGTTTACATTTTGGACCATACACTTTTATAAATTTTTAAACAATTTAACATGACCTTTATCCATCATTGCACAGCCATGTAGAACAATTCCATCACCCCCAAAATTCCTCATAGTTTATGCTGTAAATGACTGTCAAAAGTTTTACATTTTTTTATAGAACATTTCAAGAGATTTTTGCATGATCATCCATAAACATTTTACATATTTAATGTTTAATTCATGAAACTAATATCTAAAAGACATATCTTGTAAACCACTTTCACTTGATATTTTAATTGTTTTATTTATAATTAGAACACTTGCATTTCTTCCTGAATTTTTTCTGTAGTTTCAAATTAATACGGCCAATTCTGTTGAATGTTTTAAAACCATAAATTGTCAATGAGCTATGCCAATAGAGTGATCAAAAACTTATTGCTAAACTTATACATATCTTAAAATATCAATGTCATGTTTAAATTAAATATTAAATGAATATTTATTTTATATATTCCTATGATTTTTGTTTGTCTACTTTATCTTTTTATTAGGGTTTTGATGTTATTATTTAGCCATGATTCCAGAGTTGGGATAATCTTTCCAGACACAAAACAACAGATTATAAATGTAAGCCAGCTAAAATTATAGTCTCTGGGTATACATGATTCTTGTTTGGACAATGGAACTTGGTTCCTTCTCCTAGAAGTATTAAATAGGAGCCCTTGACAATCAATCTGAGCTTCCTTTTCGTAGTTAAATTTCAGGGTTACAATAATAGCATATCTTAAGTAAAACTTTGTCACATCAGTTTAATTTTTGTAATCACCATTTCTCTCCAGTATAGATATATTTTTTACTTTTATTTTGCTGACATTAAATAAGTGATTTTCTGTTACTATAATATGCTGATTTAGTCTGTTAACACTTCAAAAAGTGTGTGTTATTATGGGTACTTTAATATCAGTAGTGGAAATTATTGAGAGCTCATGTTTTGGAAAATACCCAAGACAGAATATGCAGCTTTCTATTTTAGAATATTTGTCTAAATCAAGAATTTATTTTACAATTCCAATGCCTGTATTGGGATTCTTTTAGGTTACTTTGTTTGAAAATTGACACTGATTGTATCCTTCTACTCACTTTCGAAATTAATGTATGTGGCCTTCAGTGCTGACTGGTCCTTCTTGGTTCTGTGTGGCACTCTTACATTTTCTGGGACTACAAGGCTAAGTAACAGTTCTTTGCATTTTTTTCTTTACTGCTTACACAAATAGACTCATAGACATTTTTATTTTATAAGCATAACATATTAATATTACCTTACATTAAAAAAAATCAATAAAAATTGCATGGAATTTATCATATCTCCCCCCTTTTTAACACAGTACCTGTTTGAATTCTCTGTTCAAACATTTCTCCCTTTTTCTTGCTTTTTTTTTTTTTAATTTATTATCATTATTAAAGAAACTTTAGATTACATAAATGCAACATAAAAATATAGGGGATTCCCTTGTACTCCACTGCCTCCCCCTCCCACACTTTCCCCACATTAACAACATCTTTCATTAGTGTGGTACATTTGATACAATTGATGAATACATATTGAAACATTGTGCTAACCACTGGCTATAGTTTACACTCTGTCTTGCACAATTTTATAGGTATTGACAAAATGTATAGTGGCTTTTATCTGTAAATGCAATGTCATGCCGAACAATTCAAGTGTCCCAAAATTGTCCCCATGTTGTAACTATTCTTCCCTCTCCCTCCCCTCAAAACCTCTGGTGGCCACTGCCTTTATATCAATGATACAAGTTCTTCCATTGCCTGAATAATCATAAACCTACTTTAGTCTATAGTTGCTTTCCCCCATTGTGTTTGTTCATTCTTCAATCTTGAGGATTTTGGAATGGTGATGTCTACCCTGACTCTGATTGAGAAAAGGCTTAGATCCTATGGGGCAGATGGATGGAACTGTATTGCTTGCAGTTACAGACACTCTTTACTTCCCGGGATGGATGTTGTCCATCATCATTCTTTTGTTAGTTGTCCTGGGAAACATTTCATTTTTAATAACAGAAACATTTCTCTTTTTAATAACGTGTACATATAGATGTTCATTTCTCAGGTTGCTTTTCTTCACCATACTTATTCTGGTTTATTATAACAAATTGCACTTTGGTGCTCAGAATTCCACAATTTGGAAGAAATCCTTGTAAGTTACTCCCTAAAAAATAAAACATAAGCCCATAGAGTAATTCAAAGAAAACAAATCTACAGGTTCTTTACTAATTTTTCCATAATCAGTGAACATATATGAGAGATAAAGGCATTGATTAGACCATGTTTTCTGAGCTTATTTTGCACCAATGTGATTTCTGGGTGCTGCTGGATCTCTGCTAATACACTTGGGGAAAGAGTATACATAAAATGTTTTTAAAATTCTGTGAGGGGAATAGAAAGTGATGTCTGTCAAGTAGTTTTAATCATAGGAAAATATTAGAAATTGTTTGAATATAATTGCTCCTCTTTTGAAGAAATTACTTAATAGATATTTACTATATATGGCCGTCTACCAAAATCTACTTCTGTTAAAGAAAGTGGGTTGTTCTTTTACTTGTCTTTAAGAATAGAGTTCTTTTGGGTTTTTGTTTGTATGTTTTCAATCTATTAACATGGTATTCATTCCAATTTGTATTTTATATTAGACTTTTATCTCTGCAGTTGCCCTAATTTTCTTATCTTATGTCTACTGAAATGTCATGTGTCAGAGTGGAAAATTCTGTAACTTATTGAGAATCCTTGATCAAATGGGACGAAATGGCAACTATGTTTGAGATAAAAAATGTAAACAAGAATTGTTCTTGTGTCTTCTTGGAGGTAGGGAATCTGGATTTATTTTAAGAGTTTATAGAATGCCTCTCTTACATCATTATTCCTCAGGCTATAGAACATATGATTCAACATTGGGAACACAACAGTGTAAAATGTAGATGTTATTTTGCCCCTACCCAGTGAATAGCTAGAATGGGGGGGGTGGCAAATATATGTAGAGAATGGAGGTATAGTATAAAGTAACAGAGATCAGATGGGAGGAGCAGGTACAGAGGGCTTTGAGGGGGCCCTGGGTGGAGTTGATCTCCGTGATGATGGTGATGATGAAGAGGTAAGAGGTCAGTATGAACACAGTAGGGGCAATGACATTGGAGTCCAGGAAGAAGAACAGCACAGCCTGGTAGCCATCCTTCCTGCCACAAGCGAGCTTCACTAGGGGAGGCAAATCACAGAAAATGTCATCAATGATGTTGTCACGACAGAATTTCAAGGCAAAAGTTCTTTTGGAAATGATGGAAGTGTTAATAAAGCTACCAAGATATGAAGCTGTCACAAAAAATGCACATAGCTTTATGGACATTTCCTGAGAGTAAAGCAGTGTCTTTGAGATGGCCACATAGCAGTCATAAGTCATGTCAGCCAACAGGAAACACTCACTATTGCCCAGTCAAGTGGAAAAGAAGAACTGAGCTGTGCAGCAGGCAAAGGAGATGCTCTTGTCTTCAGAGATTCAGGTCACTAGAATCTTTGGGGTATACATGGAGGAATACCAGAGATCCAGAAAAGGCAAGTTCCCAGTGAAAAAATACATGGGTGTGTGGAGCCGGGAGTCCTTACAGATCAACACCATGAGAGTGGTATTTCCCCCCAGTGTCACAGAGTATACTCCAAGGAACACCACAAACAGAATGAGCTATGCCACGGGATCTGTGGAGAAGCCCACCAGGATGAACTGTGTCATGGTGTTATGGGCTCTCTCCATGTCTATAAGGAATCTCACCTAAGAAGATGAGAAATGACTGTTCATCTTGAATCACTGTGAGGAATAAACTGACAATAAGTGAATAACATCTCACATCTTGTAATTTTATAAGTTTAGAATGAACTGCTCACTAGAAGTGCTCATTTGATTTTTAAAAAATTTGCAACAATCACTGAGATTTGAAAATCACATATTCTAATTATAAAATATCTAAGATGGTTAATTGATTTCTTTCCCCTAGAAGTGACTGTTTTACTAAATGAAAGAGTCACTTATAATTTGTATTTTCACATGTTTTTTTCCCTTCCTAATGTCTATTTGATTGTTAATAAACATGTGACTTCTATCCCAAAGTTTGACTTATTTTCCCCTGAAATACTAGACTTCAGACTTTTTAAAATATAGTTTTTAAAGAATCAATTCTTTTTCTTGTGGTGCATGGTATTATATTAGAATAAAATTTATGTGGAATCATTTTTCATTAAAATGTTTATAAATATAGGAATTTCTCAGGATAGTATAAGGAAAAATAGAAGTTAGGATGAAAAGTTTTAAAAAGTATATATATAGAGAGTTGTGATATAAAATGATGTGCTTATAAAGCACAAATGATAAAGTATATTTTATGTATATTCAACAATAGCCACATAATATATAACAGTAATTTCAAGAACCACTTTTAAATATAAGTAAATTGGGGGTCTAGTACTACAATATTACACATTATTTTCATTTGTGATATTTTATGTTTTATTTTTAAGGATTTGTATTTAATAAATAGTAAGCAAAATATACATATTAAAAAATGGCTATGCAAGTTGGTGTTCCATTTAAAAAAGAAGTCTGCCCACCCTCCTCAGGATTCCCTGCAAACACAGCTAAAATATTCTAATGAGCAGAGTACATAGTAATATACCTAAAAACCACACAATTACAATTGACTGATGGGACAATTCTAGTCACTCCAACTTCAATTATTTGGTAGCTAGATAAATGTAAAACCCAATGAATATGATTATCATCCTTTTCAGGATTACCTCCTAAGACGTAGGAAAATACTCTGTTCATACCAGCCTTCTCATTACTGTTAGTATTAAGTAGACTTCTTTCTGAGCAAAATATAGAAAAATGGAAAATTGTTCCAATTAGCCTTTTGCTCCTATGATCTTGAGAAGATGGCCTTATCAAGGTCCAGTGAGCTCCACCTAAGTAAATCAGATCAGATTTCAGTCCTCATCTGATTTGATCTATATGCAGCATTTGATGGTTTATCACTTTCTCCTGCAGAAAAAACTTTCTTTGCTTGTTTTCAGATCATCAGACTTGCTTGGTTTTCCTTCTACTTCTCTTAATGCTTGTTCTCAGCATTATTGCTTCAATTTTTGACTTTTGAAGTGCCCCCAAATTAATGCTTGAACTTCTTCTCTTTTCCATCTACATTCATTCTCTGGTGATCAAAACAGGACTAATGGTTTTAAATATTCTCTAATTTTGAATAAGTGTTAATTTTCTATCTCCTGACTACCTCTCTCCTCTGAAGTCCAGACCCATGGGTACATAAGCCTATTTAATATCTCTTCGTGGATGTCTAATGGACATGCCATGCAAAATTGAGTTCCAGACACACCTTCCCAGACTTACTTCTATCTCCAACTTCCCTTTGAAGTAAATAGCATTAATCCAGTATAGAGGAAATAATTTGATAACATTTACTATCTAGCGTTTCTATCTTTCACACCATGGCTGTCTAATCAGCAAAATCTTCTTGGCTCTACCTTTAAAATATGTCAGAACCTGACCAATTTTGACCAGCTCTGATGTTTCCACCTTTGACAAAGCCACAGTCATCTACCTCTTGTATTATTGGAGAAGACTCCAAATGATCTTCCTTCTCTGTACTCACCCAGCTGACTCAGTTTTCAACAGGAAGCCAGAGAAGTCCTGTTAAAATGTCAGTTATATCATGTTACTCTGAACCCTCCAGTGACTTCAAAACTTGGTGAATAAAACCAAAGTCATCACAACAGTGTCTAAGCCCTGGCTTTCATCTCTCTGCTCCTGACTCCCACTATTCTGCTTGGTACACTCTAGCCATTCTCCCCTCCATTCTTTTCTTAGCATACAATGGACATGTTCATGGCATTGGCAGTTGCTCCAATATATTTCTGGAATGCTCATTGAAGGTATTCTCATAACTAATTCCCTCACATAATCCAGTTTCAATTGTGTATAATTTTACCTCTTTTACTATCTTCCCTATCTGGCATAATGTAATTGACTTCCCTGATTTTTTATACCCTATTCCTACTTCATTATTTCCCTAGTACTGCTCATTATGTAATATTATATATATATGCATATTTATATTTATCTCTTTTCTTTCACTTTCACTAGAATGTGCTCTTCCCCATGTGATTTTGATAGGAAACATTTATCAGGTCAGTGTTTATTTCATTTGTAGATTTATTATGAGATTACTTAAGATGTCCATTTTAAATGAATCACTGAATACAAAGTAAGAACAATTTTATGGATGGGCAAAATCTTTGAAAATATGGATTGTATGAGATCAAAAAGGGAAAGAGTTGTAAACACTCAGACACATTCTTAGTCTTATTCTTATCTGATTCTAATATACTTTGATTCTCAAAATTATCCCAGAATTTCATCATTTTTAAAAATCATAGTAAAGATTTCACAGTTTACTCTGAGTCAAGCTTTGACTTGGATATGTCAGATACATTTTTTAATTTATTCCTTACATTACTTATAAAAAATAAGTTTACAGATTAATAGCAATGATTTTACAGATGACCAAATTGAAGTTAAATAAGTAGCTAAGTGTTAAACAATTAGTAAGTGATAGTGTTTTCTCCAAAGTCCTAGTGCTTAACCATTTAAGCAACTTCTTTCTTATTTGTTATTAGGGTAGCAGTTGCTATTGTTTTCTGTGGTTCCTTCTCTTTCTTGATATAACTAGTAATTCAAAACAGGTATGATAATGCAGATAATTCAAATGTTATCCATGGGAGGGTATCTCAAATATGCTGGGTCAGAGAAATATTTCTAAGCAATATCCAAATTGTCTGCTGGAAGAATCTTGCAACTCTACATTTGTAGTGAATCCTGATTATGAGCACAGAAACATTCCATTTCAACTCTACCCATCATAAGGACACTTACCTGTATTGTTCACTGTCACAACCAATGAAGGTGCACACTGAGGATCCAGGAAAATTATACCTGCTCTTTCTCCACAGCATACTTGATTTTTTCAGCACCTCAGGGTTCATAGCATTGAAAGACTCTGAAAAGGCAATTAACAAGGTGTGGACTCATTTAGGAGACCCTTGCTCAAAATAGAAGGGAAATTTTTAAAAATGGTAATGATTATTATATATTGAGAACTTACTCTTTATAAAATAAATTGCTAGAAACTTTGTTTAATTGTGAAATAACACTGTGGAGTATGTCATGTAGTTGCCATATAGACAAGAAAATTATTCCAATTTGTAATCAATTATATTGCCCAAGTTAAACTTAAAACTTAGGTGGGGTTAGGATTTGAATCCAAGATAACCAAGTTATAAAACTCATGGTATATCCTCTTTATCACACAGATTTCAGAGAAGTATAATGTTTGAACATCAATCCAGCTATGAGTATGTTGCTTTAGATATGGCTGTCTCTTATCCTCAGTGTCTATACAGATAGATTTTGCAAAAACATATACAACTCTCACTCCTTATCAAATCATTGCCCAATTTTCAATTGAAAAGGTTTCCTATAGGCTAATAAAAGCTTGTCAAGAGTCTCCATTATTTACTACAATGATACTTAATTGAACACTTAGTATGGGTCACTTTTCTAAGTGCTTTTCAATTTTCATCTCATTTTATTATTCATGATATTCATGTGAAGTAAAGGCAATTTTTCTACCCATTTACAGACGAGCTATCTGAGACACAGAAGTTTGTACCTACATTAGACAAGGCTGCAAATGTGCAGGCTGTCAAATTCAAGGCTCAAAATCAGTTCTTCTAGTGCTCTTCACCTGTTCTCAAAGCTGCATGTCTATCCAGCATTAACTGTATCTAGAAACTCTGCTAGGCATTAATGACAAAGGTTAGATCTAGGGCCTGAGCCTTGCTTTTGAGAAGGGAGTATTTTATAGAATGAAAACCAGTCTTTGTAAACAAGTATGTGCAATAGGTTATGATCGAATTATCTTACTTGATCATGGGAGCAGGCAAGAGAAGAGACCATGCTGGGGGCAGAGTGTGTGTATTATGAGAGGAAACATGCATCTGTCCTTCAAGGTTGAATGGGCACTGGCCATCTGCAGGGTTTACTGACAAAGGAAACCACGATTATTAAGGCTGAAGCAAGGAATGGAATGGAGGGTGGAGAAACTTGAAGAAGGTTGGCAAATCTGTCAGGAATACAGAGTATATTTGTGGAACAAGTAGAGATGAAATTAGATGAGATCACAGAATTTTTTGTGCTACTCTCACAGAATTGATTATTACTCCACAGATTTGATGGAACTAGGAATTTCTAGCCAACCTGTTCTCTTCACAGTCAAAGACAAGAAAACAGGGAAAAATAGTCACATAATATATAGTCTGACTCTTGAAATATACAGACAATTTCTATTTCATGATAGAATGTGCTTGTGAGGAAGGCAGTTTCCAATCAAGTAGTAGATCACCTCATATGTAAAAGAACTATTAGGAACCATGAGGTAGAGATCAAAAGCCTGTATGATTCAAGAGGAATCAAACTAGAGACAGCAGTGCTGTAGTGATGACAGCACGTGTCAGTCAGATGATGTGGATTAAAGTTATGTCTCACTGCTCACTGAGACATCATAGAAGTGATTTAATCTTAAGTCTCAGATGCTTCCATGTAAAATAAGAAGAATTGCAATTACATGATGAGGCTGCTGTATCTGTTAAATGTTATGATGTTTTAAAACTATTTAGCATAGGGCTTGAAGTATGGAAAACATTCAATAATTCAGTGGCACTCTAATTCAGGGATAATAAGCACCACCTCAGAGACTGCTAAAACTTCAGCTCCAGGGCCTCACCTCTTACAATATTTATTCAGTTGATCAAGTTTATCCAAGGCACCTTCTTTATGTAACATTGGCTACTCTTCTTAGAACGGCAGCAGCATTATTTTACATGGGTGAGAAGATTAAAAGAAATATTATATAGGAAGGATTTTTGCAGAATAGTATACAATTTGGGTAGAAAATATGGCCTGTTCAGCATAGATATGCAATCAGACAGACTTAGGTTGATTTCTGATTCTAACGCTTACTAAACTGGTCACCATCAATAATTAATTTAATCATTCAGAGAATCATATTATTTATATGCCATTTAATGCATTTCTAATCTATAATAACACATTATTTATAATATTGCAGGGCCATGTAAAACAGTTTATTTAAAGTCTTAGCAGACTGTCTGACATTAAGGAACATATTATGCATTGAACATTTCATATTGTGTTTAATATTGATGTTATATAATTGTCATGCTGTAGAATTATTACCATGCAAAAGAGTGAAGATGGTAAATGTTGCTTCATTTTCCCTTTGGTATTCTCCAAAATATTCTAGCACTTTTTAGTGCATAGCTCTCTTGATAATCCCAAATTATTCATTATGGCTCCCTACTCCATCTTCCCTTGGCATATGATCCACTCAATTAAAATTATTTTTGTACTTTTATAAGGTCATATATTCCTTTGGAAGCTTAACTCTATGTTTATCCTCACTGGAATATTATTAAGTCCACAGTACACGAAAAAAGAGTACACCATTTTTCAGTGTTTCCCTTAAGGCTCAAATATGGGCACCAGATCCCAAGTCAAAATTTTGATTTAAGAGAGGAGTTCTCTACTGAACATTCTGACCCAGAGCTCATAGCAACTTGAAGTTCATTGTCAGATTTTGTCTGATATTCTTTTTAAACATAATTTATACCTTCATGTCTTCTGAAAAAGTAAATACACTCATAAAATTTTAAAGTTTTTCATTATTTATTTTGAGTATAAGTATAAAAATTTCTTTTTTAGTAGCCTGCTATTCTCTGGGACTTTTTAGATACTCATGAAAGTTAAGTCCTTGACAAATTTTCTTCAGTGGCTAATATTTCTGTGTCAAATACCTGTTGTTTTCATACTTTATTTTTAGAGATGTTTAAGATTTACATTTACAGAAAAATTATTCTGAAAGTATAGGGAATTCCCAAATAACCCTCCCCAACACACACACACACACACACACACACACACACACACACACACACACAGAGTTTTCCCTATTATTAACATCATAGATTAGTGTGGTCCATATGTTACAATTGATGAATCAATATTGAAGCATTGCTACTAAACAAAGTCTATAGTTTACATTATAGGCCTGTGCTGTACAGTTGCATAGGCCTCAACAAAGGCATAATATCATGTGTCTGTCATTGCAATATCAAACAGAAGAATCTCACTGCCCCAAATACGTTCTGTGTTCCACCCATTTGTCCCTACCCCTCCCTTGTGAATCACTGGCAACCAGTATTTATATCAATGTTACATGTTCTTCCATTAGCACAAGATAATAACTACAATAACAATAAATCTAATTTGGTCTGAGGTTACACTCCCCCCTTATGTTTGTCATTCCTCAATCTTGAGGCATTTGGAATGATGTCTGCCTGACTGTCCTTTCAGTCTGAAGCAGTTAAAATTACATGTTTTTTATTCCCTTCTTTAAAGCAACTTCTATTTTCTCACCACTAAAAGTACAAAATACTGACTCTTTTTTATTGTCAGTAGTTTCATAAACTGAGGCTAATGAGATCCACTATATTTTGTATGTGACATTTGATTAATCTAAGTATCTTTAAAATATAAAATTAAAACAAACAAACAAACAAAAAAAACATAACATAACTAAAAGAATGATGGTGGGTGTGACGGCTAAGCTCATGTGTCAACTTGGCCAGTTTAATTTTGCCCAGTTATTTGGTCAAGCAAACACCCACCTGATTGTTACTGTGAGGACATTGCCTGGACTTAAATCAACAGTATGCTAATTACATCTATGGCTAATTACATCTATAATCACCTGAGGAGATTGCCTAAAACAGTGAGAGATGTTTTATCCAATCAATTGAAGGCTTTAAAAAGAGAAATTATGATTTCAGCAGTCAGAAGAGAGAATTTCCATCTCTACTTCAATTAGCCAGCTTCTCCTAGGGAATTCATTGAAAACCTTCATTGGAGTTCCCAGTTTGCAGCCTGCCGTACAGAATTTGGACTTTTGCATTCGCCACAGTCACATGAAACAATTTTTATAAAAATTTCATAATATTTACAGATATACCCTATCAGTACTTTTACCGTAGAGAACCCTGACTAATATGTGGGGTATGGAAGGAAGCTTTATAACTCCTCTCATATAACCATATGTAAATTGCTGTAGAATCATTATGAGAATAAAGCAAAATTTTTGTGGAACCAGTAGTACCTGAAACACAAAAATTAGCAAATATTTGCAGCCATCATTCTAAAATTCCAGCATTCGAATTAACTAGTTCTAGAATCTGTCTAAACAGTTTTAGGGTCACAAGTATTTTAGATTCAAGGAATTTCTCATGGTTTTCCAGCTTGGAGGAGTGGATATCAAGGCAATTAAACAAAACTATTCATTGAGAAAGTTGGACCAATCTTATTTAGTAAGACACTGAGTTTTGTATGGAGAAAATGATACCCCATTGATAGATGAATTCAGTCAGAAACACCCTTCACATTTTATGTTGAGTTTTGATGACATCAAATGAAAATATAATATATATATACATGTATACTGCCTTTATGTATCCTTAAAAATACATTTAAATATTAATAAATGTATAGACATTGATATTTCTCTAATGTGCTGATATCTTTCATTTTCCCCTATAAATCTATTCCACTTTTTGTTCTGATTTCTGCTCTGGAAGACCACCTTGTATGGACTGTATCAATTGCTTTCGGCTAATGTAGGGATGAACTGAAAGGAAAGAAAAGACTGAGGTCAGAGTTCTTAATCCAAGGCTCTTTCCTTATAAAGATAGTGAGAGTCACATTCACCCCTTGACCAAAGCCACAGTTTCAGTTCTTCTGCCAAGCACAATATCTCCTGATCATACCGGTAATTTCTCTTTCCCCATTCCTCTTCAGGCCTAGATATAGTAAAACTCTGTAACAAAGTACTATTGCATTTTTAAAAATTTTCCAATACTCTGTTCACATCTTTGCCATTGGTGCCTTTACTAATTCCTCTTAAATTGCCCAATTTGAGTTGCCTGTGCTTCCTGACAGGATTCTGATGGATGTAGTAATTGGTATTAGAAAGATCCCTAGAAACAATCCATCAAAAAAGGGATTTTGGGATTAAATTGCTCCTATATTTAAGGAGTATGTTGAAAAGTCTCTTGTATAAATAGGTCACTGATAATACATGGTATGTTGTAGCATCATAATTTAAATTTAATAATAATAATTAAATAATTTAATTTAAATTATTCCCAGGGATGTCAACTCAGCATGATAACTGTACCCAGGTGTTTGGTCAAGCAAGCACTGGGCTGATTGTAGCACAAGAACATTTATGGACCTTGGTCACCAGTAGTTTACTGCGTGGATGGCTGATTATATCTAAATCAGTGAGGGAGGTTGCCCTCAGCAATGGGTGATGCTTTTATCCAATCAGTTGAATGTCTTAAAAGGGGAAGTGATTTCAACTTTCAGAGAGAATTTCCTTGCTCATCTTTGGACAGCCAATGTCTCCCTGAAACTCATCAAGGACCTTGATTGGACTTTAATCTGAGCCCCTGGTTTGCAGCCTGCCTGTGGAACCTGGACTTGTGCATCCCCATGGTCACATGAAAGACTCTTATTAAATCTCTTATTATTGATGGATATCTCCTATTGGTTTTATTTCCCTAGAGAACCTTGACTAACACACCACTTAACAAATTTCCAATGAGATCAAATGCATAACGACAATAGTTAACACAAATTGAGCCTTCACTATCTGCCTAATTATATTTTAGGCCCTGGACATGTGTTATCTCATTTAACCTGTCCATCAAACCTAGGAAGTAGGTGGTACTGCTGCCCCATTTTACAGATGAGGAAAATGAGGCACAGATTGGTGAGATAAATAGCATAAACCTTCTTGGCTACAAGTGCTGGATCTAGCCATCTAATCCTATCTACTTCACCACTAGCTTTACATGGTCCCTGACAGTGTTGTCAACTGAAAAATTCACTGCTGGTATCAATTGTTGTCATTTTCATCAGTCCTTAAAAGTCACTAAATTATTTCTTATTTGTAGAACTTCTTAATGGTTGTTTGGAAGATTTGAAAATGAACTTGAAACTACTCTTTCTTATTATTTTTGTTGAAAACATAACTGTGACTTGGCTTCTCTCTCTGCATTTCTGTTCTATCCTTCCCTTTTCCCTAAATTTCCAATTTTGGAATATTTAGTTTACCAGTTCAAAGAATTATTGTTTTGAAAGTCTTGATTTCAATAAAAATATAAGAAAACCCTCTAAAACATATTTTTGATATTCAGTATTATTTGAAAGAAGACTTTTTGAATAACACAGTTTTTTCATGACCGCAACTTCTTGTTTCTTAAATATCTTCCTAAGATTCCCCATTTTCTCTGGAATCAGTTAGTCTTTACCGCAACTTTCCACTGGTATGTAAGTTCTCTGAGAGTATAGAGAATGTTGGTCATGTTTACCAGTATATATCTAGCTTTCAGCTTGTATTAGATTTTCAAAACGTTATTTCTGAAATAAAGAAGTGAAAATGAAAGTATAAGAGAATAAGTAAATGCATGAATGATTGGCAGTTTCTACTTTCAATTGTTACTCTGCCTGCCTCTAAGTTTCCTTCTTACTCCATATCTTTCTCAATTGCTAATTTTAATCTGCTAAGGACTGTATGAAATTAGCCCAACATATTAACAATGTGTAAAAAACAAGAGTAAAGAGTCCCAAGATGGGGTTAAGGGCTTTCAGTGAATAATCCTTGTAACTTTGACTTGCCTGGAACCATTTTATTAATTATAATTTCCTGTAAAGCGTATTATTATAGAAGTGAATTCCAGATAAATATATCATCACTGTGAGTTGCAGGGCTATTAATAAAATCTACTGTTATATGGATTGCTCCATAGCTGTAGATATTGTCATAAATGCTTTACATACATTATTTGATTTAATTATTTAAAAAATCCACACACTATTGTTTCTATCATTATGTTCATCTTTTATATAATGAAAGTGCCCAAGATCGCTAAACATGGAAGTGGTGAAGTGGAAGAATTTTAAATTAGTGAACTCCATGACAGTTTTTGTTGTTTCTGTGCACAGTGGTTGTTCTTTAGGATGAAGCATAAGAAAGTTGCATTACAATGCCACTGGAGAAGCACAGGTAGCTTTCCTTACAGTCTAGAGGGGTATCAAATGAAGTAGTGCCCTCCACTGCTTTCTACTTGGGCTTTGCATCAAGCTGTTCTGTTTTGTTGAGCAAAACCAGAATCAGATATTTGGGAGCAGATGGAGTATAAGATTTTGAATAATAAACAAATTTTAGAAAGTCTATGAAAAGACCAAAAAGAATTCCATCTGAGAAAAGGCAAGAATATCTGATTCATTTTACTTACAATCTGAGTTTGATATTCTTGTCTCATCTGTAGAATATTTCTCCAAAAGCAGAAGAAAATATTTCCATTTGTAATAAAACAGATACACTCATAATATAAATGGAGAACAAGATTTCTACTTCTTTCTTCTTTTGTATTTCAAGTCCTGTGACATACAGGGCATTTGATTTTGTCTTCAAGTGATAGGATGATGACATGAAAAATAGATTGTTGCTTTATACAATGATACAATTCTACACAACACCTACTCCAAACATTCCTCTCTGCTTTGGGGCTCATGGTAAATTTACAAATTAATATCTCTCACACAACAAAGTATCACCATGTCCGATCTGGAAAATTTCATTACTCACCAATTGATATTGGTCCTAGTCTGGAAATTTTTACAGGGATGGATTACAGGAGCAAAAGACAGTGAAAAAAATGATTCATTTTAAGTGTGGAAATGAATAGAAATGATGGCACAACATTATAGTGAGTATAACCTGCACTGCTGATTTATAAATGTGATTGTGACTGAAAAGGTTGATCTGTAGATGTAATATTTCAATTGAAAGGAAGCTCTACAATAATGTAGGGACTGTATAACATAGTGATTTTGTGGTTGATGAAAGATTGTGGTTAATGGTATAACTATAAGAATGTTATTCCTTTACAAAGTGTTAACAACATTGTGATACATGGGAAAATTACAGCTAATGTAACTTACGGATTATAGTTAACAGTAAAATTGCAAAAGATTTGCAGCAATGGCAAAGAAGATATATCAATTCTAAGGAACAATAGGAGGGAATAGAGGTGTGGGATTTTTCCTTTTGGAGTAATGAAAGGGTTCTAAAATTAACTGACGTGATGATAGCACAACTCTGTGATGAATATGAAAGTCACTGAGTGTACACTTTGAATGGATTGTACAAAGCATGGCACTGTATAACA
>JAQZBX010017101.1:0-35888 GCA_029593785.1 Cabassous unicinctus | reverse complement strand
GCTTCCCAGCTAAGAGATTTTGAAGTGAGTTGGGAGGTCATTCCAGAGGTTATGGTTATGCATGTCTCAGCAAGATCTTATTGACTGCCACAGTAAACAGTGCCTCAAACAGCAGGACTCCTGAGGGCTCTAGAGACATCTAGACACTATAAGCAGGGAAGACAATCTCAGGAACTAGGCACCCTGTCAGTGGGTCTTACTTTGGAATATATGCTCCCCAATATAACAGTTAGACTCATTTATAATTTCCCTACACATGGCTCTTCTTCCCCTTTTATTTGAACCTATAATTAGCACTATTATTGTTAAATAAATGTCCCAGAGACTTAAATCTTTGGTCTGTTCATATGCTGGTTGAGCCCTGAATCTCAGCAGAATTACAACACCTACTTTCCAGTTCATCGGACTCACCAAGGACAAGTAACAAAAGGATGATGATGGACAGTGCCCGTCCCAGGAAGCAGAAGGTGTCTTCATCTGCAAGCAATACAGTTCCATCCATCTTCCCCATGGGATATAAATCCCCTCTCAGTCAGAAACAGAGTGGGCATCACCATGCCCAAATCCTCAAAATCGAGGAATGAACAAACATAAGGGGCAAATACAACTATGACCTAAAGTAGACTTATTATTATTCTAGCAATGGAATAACTTGTATGATTGATATAAAGGCAGTGATCACCAGAGTTTCTGAGGGGAGGGAGAGGGAAGAATAGGTGTAACATGGGGCATTTTGGGGACATTGGAATTGTCCTGCATGACATTGTAATGACAGATACAGCCATTTTACATTTTATCAAAACCTATAAAATTGTACAGGGCAAAGTATAAAGTATAATGAAAACTGTAGTGCATGCTTAGCAATGCTTCAATAGATGTTCATAAATTGTAACAAATGTACCACACTAATGAAAGATGTTGTTAATGTGGGAAACTGTGGAAAGGGGAAGGGATGGCATAAATGAGAATCCCTTATATTTTTGATGTGACATTTATGTGATCTAAAGCTCCTTTAAAAATAAGTAAATATATATATAAATAAATGGCCCAGAGACTGAACTCAAAGCCAGAGGTGGATGTAATTAGTGTTTTCCACTATGCGATGTTCCCATGCAGAACTGCACTGGAGACATAAGCACCCCAAAACTCATGCAATGCCCAATACAGTCCTCCACTGACTCCATCCTGTTTCCCTCTCCTCAAGCACACCACACGCATGCTCCCCCATGAGCCTGCCCACCTGCTTTCTTCCAGGCTCCCTCATAGCCACCCACTAAGTCTCAGCCCAAGAACATCCTACTCTTTGAGGAAATTGCTGCTGAGTAACCCCACCTGACCATGCCAACCCCTGGTTGAGTTGCATCCCCATAGCACACTCCTATTACCTCTATTGGCACTTAGCACGTGGCTGTGCAAGGACTCTTTACCCCACTCTTTTTCCTTAGATGGCAACATCCTTGGGGACAGGGACTGTCCTTCAGTCATTTCTAAATCTTCAGCAACCAGGACAAATCTGGCATATTGTGGGTACATAATACAAATAAAAATTAAAAAATATTTGCAAATTTTAAAAAATATGAATTAAAACAAAAAAAAGTTGAGTATTTGTAGGTAAAAAGGGCTGGCATCCACTCTGTTGTACAGTTCCTCACTGCCTAGGCACCAAGCAATCTATACCCACTGCTGGGGAAGTCACGGAAACACACTCAGCTGCCATCTCCTAGTCCTCACCTACCTCCTTCCTCCTTTTCCATTGTGCGTGGTGTTTCAGTCTGTCTCCATATCACAACCTGCAGGAGATTTTAAGTCGAATAAAAAGGTCCAAGCAGACCTTAAACCCAGAGACCAGGAATGAACAGCTCTGGTTGCTTATCAAGACAGGAATTCCCAGGGGCAGGGCCACACTCAAGCAGTATAGATTGGTTTCTCTTCTCCAACACGAAGTGGATGTGTGGAGCTGCCATCTACTGACCCCGACCTGAGCAGTTTTGGCCACCCCAGAGACCAGCCAAGGTGGGATCCCTTCCCCTGCTCTTTTGGACCCTTGCACTGTGTAAGTGATAAAGCTGTCATTTGCTGAACGTTCCTGTGGTGCCCTGAGCCTGTGTTCCTATGATGTGCCATGTAGTAACTCTCTCCACTCCCTCAGCTTACCCTGACCCACCCACTGGACTGCAATCGTCTGCCCTGTCTGAACCCATGCTAGGAAAGACTAATCACTCAGATCTCTGGAGAGTTTGTGATGAAGGAATTTCATTTGAAAGCAGGATCTGATTTACATTAGGCTCATTGCACTCCTTTTGGACATGATCTGAGTTGATTGAATTGCCTTGAGTGCTCATGCTTGAAGCGTTTATAAGTATGTGACCCAGAGAGCTGCATTCATTCATTCATTCATTCATCATTCACTCATTCCTCAGAGGTGTACTGTGCTCCAAGCACTAGCAAAGCCCAAGTGAGCCAAGTCCCTATTGTCATGGAAACAGACAATTAACATGTACATATGTGATATGTCAGGTGGTAATTTGTCAAATGAGAACCAGAGGAACAAATCATAGAGGGGGCTTTTAAAAAATAGGGTGGTCACACTGGAAGATCTCTCTGTTGAGGGGATATTGGGCAGAGGGTGCAGAGGTCAGGGAGTAGCCAGGGAGACTGCTGGGGAGACAGTGTAGGCAGAAGCAACAGCAAGTGGCGCAAAGGGAGTCATGGTATGCAGCAGGGACTGATCATGTTGGACTTTGCTACAAAGGTGGAATTTTATTCTAAGAAGGAGGAAAAGGCATTTCTCAACTCATCCAACTTTTAAAAGCATCACTCTGGCTGCTGGGTAAAGAGCTCACTGTAGAGGGGTGAGTGTGTTGCAGGGTCTGGGTGAGGGATGGTGATGGCCTGGGGACACCTAGGGTAGCTGCACTTAGGAATGGTGGAAATGGTCAGATGTGTGCTATGTTCTAGAGGGGGAGCCCACTGGATTTGTGAATAGATTCAACGTGGAAATCAGGGGGAAAAATAAGATCCAGAATGATCAACTAGGAAAGACCCTCCTGGGACCTATATTTCTGTTGTTCCAGCTCTTAGCATCAGATGCTATCTGAAGGTCTTTGGGCCTCTCGACCTCCCTCCAGCTCTGCTCAAACATATCCAGTGGGGATCCAGAGCCAGTCCTGGGGGCTCTGCTCAATCTCCTTGTCCTGGCACTCAGCTCTCTCAATGACAGTAGGCTTGGGAGAGTGGGATGACACATCTCACTGCCAAATGGATTTAGAGGACTGAGGCCCCTCCAGGAACTATTCCAAATTTGCATCTTTTTTTTTTTGTCCTGCTGATTCTATCCCAGGAGCCAGCTGAGGGGCTGGTGTACATGATTGAGCCTGTTTTGTAGCATCTCATTCTCATTGTATCTGAGAAGGTGACCGAGCACATACTGCTTTGTGCCAACAGAGGTGCATTTTTCTCTCTGAATTAAAGTGTTGCTTCAGACAATGTCAGATCAAACAGGCAAGTATGTCTCGAGGGTCTACTATGTACTCAGTGCTGAGCTGAATTTAAAATATTGTTCTTGCTTTATTAGCTGTGTAATCTTGGCCAAGGTCCCTAATCTCTGTGGGTCTTTGTTTCCCCATTTGGAGCAGAGTACTTACCTCAAAACGAGTGGTTGTTATTTTTCCCTCATAATTTTATTTTTGAAGTAAATGGGAAAAAAATGCAGTACACTTGCTAGCACCTGGGCAGGCACATAAAAGCCAGTTAGTGTCACCTATCCTCACCTCTCTGGAGCTCTAGGGCATGTAAGTCTACATATCTTGTGTCAAGGCTCCAGGCTCTTAGCTTCTGGGATTCTGTTCTATGGTTTGGGAAAGGTCTTTGGGGTCTTTCTCATCCCTGATCTGGACTGGGATATGGTGAGTGGTATCTTAGGGGGTCCAAAAGCTGATTTGTACAGGGCCTCTCTATTTGCCAATCTTAATAGATATTCAGTATTGACTTTATGAGACAGAAGTGGCTTTAGTCACTTTGCTAGAGTTGGTGCCAACTAAGGCCAATGACTCAGGTTATGAATTGAATCGTGTCCCCCACAAAGACAAGTTCAAGTCCTAACCCCAGTCCTGTAAATGCGAAGTCATTTATAAATAGGACCTTTGAAGATGGTATTAATTAAGGTGAGGCCAGATGGAACCAGGGTGGGCCTTAATCCAATAAGACTGCAGTCCTTATAAGCAGAAAAATTTGGACACAGTTAATAGGAGGAGATGGACAGGCAGAGATACGGCTGTGTGATGGAGGGAGAGGCTGAGTTATGGATCTCCAGTAAGCCACCACTGGAACTCGATGGACTGGAGGAAACATGGCCCTGCCAACACCTTGTTTTTGAACTTCTAGCCTCCAAAACTGAGACACAATACAATCCTGATGTTTAAGCCAACCAGTATATGGTATTCATCACAGCAGCCCTGACAAACTAAGACAACTCACACAGCATCTGTAAAATGAGATGGCAGTGCCTTTCTCAGAAGGTTCTGCTGAGCATTAACTATGATAGTGCTTGAAAAGTGCTAAGCACAATACCTGTCCCATAACAAGTGCTCAATTTAAGGAGAGAGATTGGGGGGGGCCGGTTATAGGGAGGAAGGAAGGAGAAAGAGAAAGAGGAATATTTGGTCTGGCCGTATTCTTTAGAAGTGTGGTAAGAATATATTGATAACTTGTACTTATTGAACAACTGCACAGGACACCTTGTCAGCCTTGCCTGTGCCTTGCTAGTTAGCAGATGAGGGAGTAGAGTTAGAGTAAGTCGAAGTGCTTTGCCTGAGGAGCCAGTGCTAGTCAGAGGCAGAGCTGGGATGCAAGCCCCGGTGTGACTCCAATGTCCTTCCCAGTTGCTCTTTCTACTGTGCCATATTGTTGCTCAAGACAAGATAGTCTTACTGGCCTTGGCACTGAGACATCCAAGGCCCAGGAGGGAGGCTGTGTGTGGAGGGGCAGATGGGTTTGAGGGAGGAAGTTTAGAATGAGTTGGAGTAAGGGTTTCAAGCTGGGGCTGAGAGCCACCTGGAGAAGGGTGCAGATGGACATGTCCCAGGAGGCTTGAGAGGACTGAATGTAATGTGGGGTGGTTAGGACTGCAGCTGGGATTTCACTCAGGCAGTTCAGAGGTGTCAAAGATAGATGCAATAAAAAAGCATTGCTTGGAGAGTAGATCAAACTCTCCCCAACAACTTGCCACAGGAGCATGCAGGGGACAGGCCTAGGAGAAAGAGATGGAGAATGCCAGTCTGGGTATTTTGTCAGGCCCTCAAGTAAGTTATGTCCAGCATCAAATGGGGATGGCATCTGAAGCTGGGGAGAAAGGGCCAGGCTGGTGATTATCAAGCAGTCAGCTGGGCAACGGGTGAGAACAAGGACCCTAGAACCTCTGCCCTGAGTTCAAGTCTTCACAAGATTGTAACCAGGATAAGTTTCCCAAGTCTTTGGTGTAAAACAGGGTTATGACCTTGCAGGGGTTGAATGAGATAATTCACATGAACCTCTTTGAACAGTGCTTGACACATGTAGTACAGACTTAATAAAAGTTAGCCATGTTTATGTGTGAATGCTAAATTCAGGTGAGCATATCATATATGGGATCTCCAAATTTCATCTCTTCAGACAGAGTTAAACATAGTGTCAGTTCCATATCACTTTAGGGCAAGGTTCTCTGACTTAGACCAAACTGCTAGGTTGTGTACTCACAGGCTTTGAGTGCTGGCCATTCTATGGGGGAAAGACTGAGTTGGCTGAATGGGTTATAGGGTCTGCCTGGAAATTGTGTCCTTGTTATAGCTAAGTTGACCATAGAATTTATAACCCAAACCAGAACTCATTTGAGAATGTTAGGGGGTGTTATGGGTTGAATTGTGTCCCCCTTAAAAGATATGGTGAAGTTCTGTTCCCCAGAACTTCAGAGTGTGGCCTTACATGGAATTAGGGCCATTCCAGGTGGAATCAATTAAGATGACATCATCCTGGAGCAGGGTGGGCTCTTCACCCTACTGACCAGTGTCCTTATAAAAGGGGAGATGAGACACAGCCAGACACAGGGGAGAAGGCCACGTGAAGACACAAATGGAGGCATCTACAGGCCAAGGAACACCAAAGTTTGCCAGCAAGCATCAGATGCTAGGAAGAGGCAAAGAAGGACTCTTCCTTAGAATCTCAGAGGGAGCATGGCTGTGCTGACCCTTGATTTTGGACTTCTGTCTCCCAGAACTGCGAGACAATACATTTCTGTTGTTTGAAGCCATCCAGTTTGTGGCAGCACTGGGACACTAAGACAGGAAAGCACTATTATTAATTATGCAGGGAGAACAGGTGTCCATTTGGGCAGCGCTGTACATATGGCCAGCCCACACATCGCTCATGGGGATGGGCAGGCATCCTGAGAGAAGGGGACTACTCTGGGGACTCAACTCTGGGAAATGCCAAGGGTTGCAGAGAATGGCAGGAATCCCGTGGCTGTGCAAGTCTCCAGCCCCGTCTCAGTCCCCTCCTCCTCGATGCCCAAGCATCCTGGAACATGCCAGCCTTTCCATTCCAAGATTTTGCCTCCATTGTTCCCTCTGCCTGCTGGTTTTCTACTAGCTCTCTCCATGCTTGCTCCTCCTCATCCTCCTTCCATCAGCTCAAATACCCGCTCCCAGACACCAGCATCCCACCATCCAAAGAAGGCACCTCTGCTCAAGCTATGCACTATCACATCCCAGGTAATATCCTGCACAGCTCTTGTTACAACCCACATCATTTAATAATTAATCAATTGTCTCTGTCCCACTGGCATGGGAGATCCATAAAAACAGTGACTGTGTCTGTCTTGTCTCACCTGTGTCCTCCGCACATGTAATGGTGCCTGGTGCACAACAGCCACTCAATCCCTCTGAATTACAAGCCCTTTGGCATTCTCTGCTTTGAAGTTTGTTGAATCTATAATGTAATATTGATTTTGGGATAACATTTCTGGCCTTCTTTGTTCAATGGTATATTAAAGAAATGAGCGTGCTTTCCATCATAATGGCCTTTGGTGGCACCCAAAATACCAGCCTGCTCTCCTTGTACCTCCAGCTAAATTCTCAGGCTTCCCCACCTCTTGGGAGCCCTTGCTGATGGCCCATAGTACCCAAGATTCCTCTTGTTCCCTTGACACCCTAAGCTGCATCTGCCCATTTCTGCGTCTCTCCTGTTAGGCTGGGGCTCTGTGAACTCAGCGCAGGTCTTGGCACAAAGCACGGCTCAATTAGCCCAAAGGGTATGTGAAAGATGGGGAGGGGATGTGTACATGTGTAATTAGCCTGGGACACCAAGAGAGAGGCTTTGTGGAAGAAGATCTTAACTCCACATGGGATGCATGTGGTTGCAGACCCCAGATGCTAATAGTGGAAAAAATTTATTCTGAATAAAAAGGCAGTTAACATTCAGCAAACATTTTCTATCTCAGACACTCATAGAGTAATTTTGATGAAATGTGTTGGTTTACTGGACCTTTGGCATTATACACATCCGCTGAAATGCATTTGGACTTTCCTCTGCCTTGGAGGACTATTGTGGAAGAATGTAATCAAATCACCGCTGAACTCGATATTGCTTTCCTCTGGATTATTTGGAGGTGGCTCTAATAAAAATTCTTGCTTTTTTTTGTCCAGCAAATCATTGCTGTGTGCAGCCCTGAAATGTTGTTGCACTCCTACTTTATTGCAGATTTAAATTACTTAGATGATTTTGTTGGACAGTGGCTCCCCGAAGCACAATGAATCAAATCATTAATTACTGCTTGAATGTGCACGATCCATTGGAAAACATTAAACTCCACTCAGGAGCTCGTTTGGTGATAATGGCTTCTGAGTCAGTCCCTCGGGCCCCAGATCAGATGGAAACTTCCAGACAACAAGGTGTTGCCTTTTGCTCCTCTATACTAATGGTGGCAAATATTGTGTGGTATAGGTGGTATTAGGTAGGTCCTTGACATGCTGGGCTTCCCAGTCTCGGTGGAATGCACACTATTAGGACAAGCCCTCATCACCTCTCACTTAGATTTCCCTACAATGGCCTGTTATTTTGCACCTATCTCTCCTTCCCTGGACAACACAGAGAGTGCACTTTCTAAAATGCAAATCTTTCCATAGCCTTTTTTCTTTCAAAATGCCTCAAGGCCTTCCTATTGACCAGGAAGGTGAGTAAAGCCTGCTCAGCTGGTCCTGCACAGCTGGCCTTTTCCACCTCTCCAGCTTCATTTCTTGCTGTTTCCCAAAGCCCCTTCCCACCCGGCTCTGGAGCCACCTGTCAGACTGGCTTTCTGGTGTTTACTGTGTTTTCGTGTCTATGAACAGCCCTTGAACTTCCACTATTTTTCATGGGATGGACCTCAAGATGTAGCTCAGACATCAGTCTGTGTAGGAATCTTATTCCAAAGGTGAGAGGTCATGTACTGAGCTCACGAGCACCTTCTGATTATCAGGATCAATCTCCACCCGGAGTATATCAGGTGTGGCCATGTGAAACTGAGGTCAACCTCTCCAAAACCCACAAGGGAAATGGAGGCCAACCAAGTGAGTGCAGTAGTTCCAGGAGTGTCCTGAGTTGTGGGGACTGAAGCAGAGAAGGAAGATGGTCAGAGGGGTTGCCACCACTGCCACACTCCAGGTGACACTGCTGCACAGGGAGGCCAACTCTGGGGGTCTGGACCCATGGATGATTCAAGGAGGTGGGAACTCCCAATTCCATGCAGATTCTTCTGACTTTTAAATGTTGTAGTGAAAACAAAGCTGTGTTTGCTTTTGCAAATATATTTTCCAACATTGTGCATCTTAAGTCAAACCATCGTGCATGACAGATGTGGCCCTCAGGCCACCAGCATTGTTCTCTGGCATGGGTGGGAGTGAGTGGGCATGGTGGCCATCCCCTATGCTGCCCCTGCTGTAGCACTGACCCTTCTGTCCCCAAACTTTGGGCTCCTGGAGGGCTCAGTCATGGTGTCATCTGAATGGTAAATACTGTCAGGTGTGGGATGTCCCAGAAGAACAGAAAGAACATTCCAGAAGACAGAGGTGATGGATGGGAAGGTGTAGGGAATGGCTGAGGCTTGACCCTTCAAGGAGAGTGAGAATCCTGGAGAGCAGGGGATGGCCGCCAATGACAGGCAGGGGAGTGTTTATTGATGCCACAGGCCAGAGGTAGCCATGACAAGTTCTAGCAAAAGAAGTGCCAAGGGGAAGGAAGTGTTGGGGGAGACCACTCTGGCCACAGTTGGGAAAAGACCTTGGAGACTGGCTGGGAGGGTCTCGTGTGATCCGAGCTTGGTGTCTGCAAGACCATGGGGAGGTGGCGCCACACACCCAGTGGAGGGAAATAGGAGAGAGGTAGCTCCCAGAGACGAGGCTGTGCCTGGTAAAAGGAAGGATCGTGGGATCAATGAAGGTCAGTGATATGAAGGTGCATGTGGCAGGTTGAATTATGTGACCCAGAGAAAAACACATTCTTAAAGTCACTCCCATTCCTGGAAGTATGAACCCATGGTAAATATGACCATAGGAAGACATTTTTATTTAAGCAAACTGAATCTAGATGGGTCTTAATCCTATCACTGGAAGTCTTATGAAGAGAAAGTCAGGGAGGTGCTGGAAGCTGGAAGTCAGAGAACCCAGAACAGAAAGGAGAGGACATCGCCATGTGACAGTAAAGCCAAGGAACCCAAGGATTGCTGGCAGCCAGAAGGCTAACAACCCTGGGAGGAAGCAAGCCTTCCAGCCTCTGATACCTGTGAACCAATAAAAACCTGCTGTTTAAGTGAACCCATTGTGTTGTACTTGTCGTAGCAGCCTGGAAACCTAGTTCATTACTGAGTTTGCTTGAGGAAAGCTGAAATAAATAGATTTGTTTATGGTGATCAACTTCTAGAAGAGACACATGTGCCTTTCCAGGATGAATTCTGTGCTTTGAGTTGGAATTGAAGCATGTAGGTGGTCGGTATGGCAGAGGCAGGTTACCTCCCTCCATGCTCTTTCATTCTTTTCTCACACGCTTTCAGCTGGACCATATTTCCTGGCCCCCTTGTAGTTAGGTGTGGCCACAGGGCTGAATTCTGGCCATGGAATCTGGGGAAGTGAAGCACCTCACTCTGAACCTTGGCCCACAGAAGCCTCTTACCATCCTCCACTCTTTCTCTCTGGTCTGCCCAATGTCATGCTGTCACCCAGGGTGATGTTGGAAACCACTAGAGTAAGAGAGGGTCCCCGGGTCACTCCCCTCCTTGCCCATCTTAAGAATTAGTGCAAGCTTCACCTTCTGTGTGTGAACGTCTGCACACGCAGTTATTAAACTTGCTTCAAGGCGGAATGAAGGAAGAATGGAGTGTGGCTGCCCAGTAGAATTCTCAACTCACTGGGTCAATTAATATTCCTCAGGGGATTTGGCATAAAGGTCTCCAAGTTGATTTTCTCCTCATTTTATTTTACAAGGAAAGAACCAGATCATTTAAAACAATCATCTATAGAAAGTCATTTCCGTATTTCCTCAAATTGTATTTGATTAAAAAAAAAAATACTAAAACCTTCCATTAGTGAAACATTTCAGTTCATAAGCAACAAAAGTTGCCTGATAGTGTATTTCCCATCACAAAATCACCTATTAATATTTTCTAATGAGCCCTCAGAATTTTAGCCCTAAATGCCATCTTGACACTTTGGGACCTTTGGTAGCTAAACAGGGGCAGTGTTTAAAGATGTAACAAAAGTGAGGTTGGACATGGGTTGTCTCTCATTACAGAACATGAGATACAGTTTAATATTTTATTACGAAATTTTTCAAATGAATTAAAAAAAATAGAATATTATTACCAGTCTCCATGGCCCTGCTTCAGCATTATCAGCATGTAGCAAATCTTGTTTATTCTATAACCATTCCTAATTTTTTTTTTGCTTTTATTCTAGCAAAAAGGGTCTGGCAAACAATGGATGCCACCCCAAAATGGTTTAGTGGCATTTATTATGAGAGTGAGGAGGTTTATGGAAATCAGCCAGGACTGAAGGAGATCTGGGTACCATCAACAGCAGACACCAGCTTGAAAGAGAAAGGAATGGAGTGACGTTGCAGACCCTAGGAGAGCTGTCACTGTGGAAGGGGAATCCCACCAGAGGCTGCCGATGTGATGGAGGAGTGTACCCCTGATGGGACTGTACCTGGCAGCGAGGGAGGCAGGTCAACAAATGCCCCTTTCTCGCCCCTGCTCTCAGGTCTCCTGATGGTGCCTCTAATTGGCTGAGCCAAAGCAGGAGGCAGAAGGAAGAAAGCCTGAGTGATGTGATTTCACTAATGAACACCTCAGAAGCGGCATAGCAGGTAAGGACTTCTCTTCTTCTTTCTTAAAATAATCCCAAGACCAGTGTCACTCCTACCAAAGTTAACAATAATTTCCTAATGTCAGCTGATACCCAGTCCATGGCCTCATTCTTTAAAAGCCCTATTTGGAAGTAGAAGGGTAAAGCCATGTTAGTTGGAAGCATTGCAATGTAATGGCAAGAGCCAAGTAATGGTGGTGGGAAATACTGGCTTGTAATGTAACAATTTGTGATTTTAGGCAAAATCACTTTATTTCTGGGCCTTTTTGTATGTGCCTTGTTTAGAAAATAGCAATGTTAGCCTCACAGAGTGTGAAGGGAAAAATGACTGCTTCCTTGATACTTGTCCCTCCATCTCACTCATTTTATTAATTATTTTGGCATCATTTAGAAGTGATAGTCGTAATTAAAAATTTCTCTAAGTTCTTTGGTTTAAAAATGTTTAAATGTTAAAAGAAAAATGTATATGCAATTGATTAGCTATAAATCTCATTATTAATTAGTGTGTTAATCTCTGTTGAGTACTTATTATTTGCCAGGCATTGAGGTCCTAAAGAAATATAAAATGGTTGACTTCCACAAAACCTTCCAGTCCTTAAGTATATGATTCTTTTATTGTACAACTCAGGTGAGTCATTTGTTCCTTTTGTCTCAGTTTCTTCATTTGCTTGGATGGGTACAAAGTCTTAGGTTTCCCAGGCAAACTGGGAAGGGACAATATATTACCTGAGAGTTGGATGGTGCATTATCTTCACTTATGTTAAATTTACATCTAAGAACCCTATGATAATGGTAGAAAGAGTTTGGGAAACTGTCTTAGCTTCCAGGCTGCTATGACAAATTCCACAATGGTTTGATTAAACAACAGGAAATTATTGGCTCATGGTTTTGAGGCTAGGGGAAGCCCAAAATCAAGATGTTGGCAAGGAAATGCTTTCTCCCCAAAATCTATAACATTCTTATACTGGCTGCCAGCGGGCCTTGGGGTAACTTGGCTTGTATCCCTGCCTTGCGTCACATGGTGATTTCCTCTCCTTTCTCGTCTGGGTTCTGTTGACTTCTGGCTTCTGGGTTTTCCTCATAGCTTTCTCTTTATAGAGTCTCCAGTAATAGGATTAAGACCCATCTTGATTCGGTTGGTACTACCTTAACTAAAAATATACCATCTTCAAAAGGTCCTAGTTATGATGGATTCACACCCTCAGGAATGGATTACAATTAAGAACATGCTTTATCCCAGTGTACATAATTCAGCTTACAGCAGGAACTGAAGCTCAAATGAATCGAACGACTTGCTCTGTGTGAAACAGCATCATGATGTCATTAGAACAACTATCTCATAGTAAGGGTCTGCTGTATCCCAGGTGTTTAATAGATGTTATTTCATTGAATCATCACCCTGAGCTCTGAAATGTTAACATCAAGGCATAGGAAGGTCACACACAAGCAAAGTGCCATGATTTGTTGTTGGTGAGCTGGGGCTCAAACTCTGACATGTACTCCATGCCATAACCCTTCTACCCTGCCAGGGTGGGAACAGAAATGAGGTGTCTTATTTGCCAGAGCTGTGATAAATACCATGCATTGGGTTGGCTTAAGCAATAGAAATTCATTGCCTCACAATTGAAGTCCAAACTCAAAATACCAACTGGCCATGCTTTCTCCTAGAATCTGTAGCATTTTGGTCCTGGCTTGTTGTAATCCTTGGTGTTCCTTGGCTTGCAATTCTGCCTCTGTCATATGGAAATCTGTTTAAATCTCTGACTTCTTATGGCTTCTGACTTCTGCTAACTGTCTGAATTTCCTTTGCCTATATAGACTCCAATCATATGGATTAAGGCCTATTCTGATTCAATTTGACCTCACTTAAACAGGATCTTTGGAGATTCTATTCACAAATGAGTCCACACCTTAACTAATAATAATTTCTTCAAAGCTCCCACCTAAAAATGGGTTCATACCCCCCAAAATATGGATTAAAACTTGGACTTATGTTTTGTGGGTTCAAAAGATATGTTCAATCCCCAACATGGGGTGACCATAGGAAGGCATTGCCGACCGAGGTGGTATGGTCCAGGAGGTCCAGACCAGGGCTGGGTGAGGGGCCACATTCCTGGAAGGGGTCTGCCCATTTCTGTACCTTGCCCATCCTCATGGGCATTTCAGGTGTTCTAACAGTATCAAATCTTCTAGTGCCCAGTAGGCCTCCATTTTCATAGCTTTATTTCTTATTTTTGTTCCTCTGTGCCTACCGACTGTGCTGCTTGTTCCCCTGGGTCAATTAGAAGCAAGATGCGCCAATATCACTTCCTACTCAGAGTCCCAGCAAGAGCTGGAATTAAATGAAGATGTTGGTATCCAGTTACCTTAACCCCTGTGGCTACCAGTGGTCAATCTCCATCCTGGGTACCCACTGGACAGAAGACAACCTACCAAGACTCTATAGGGATGATGTTTTCGTTTACTTGGATGGTCAAGCAAATACCATGCAATAGTTCAGCTTAAACAATGAGAATTTATTTATTCATGGTTTTGAGGCTAAAAGAAAGTCCAAATCAAGGCATCAGGGCAATGCTTTCTCCCCAAAGACTGTGGCATTTTGGGGCTGGCTGCTGCTGATCTTTGGTCCTTAGCATAGCACATGACAAGGAACATGGATGCATCTCCAAGTCTCTCCCTTCTCTTCTGGATTCTGTTGATATTCAGCTTCTGGCTGCTTCCTCTGTGGCTTTCTCTCTGTGTGTCTGAATTTCATTCTGCTTATAAAGGACTCCAGTAAAAGGATTAAGACCCATCCTGATTGAGGTGGGTCACAGCTTAACTGAAGTAGCCTCATCAAAAGGCCCTACCTACAATGGGCCCATACCCACCAGAATGAATTAACTTTAAGAACATGGTCTTCTGGCATACATAGCTCCAAACCACCACAGACAGTGTCACCTAATCTCTCTCTAAAGTCCTGCTATCCATGGGAAAGGACATCCTATGTCTCCAGGAAGCTGGGCCAGGTCTGATCCACTGTTTCCATTCATTCATTCATCCATTCATTACCAAGGCAGTCTCTGAGAATCTGGCACACACCACCCTGCACTGGATCTGAGAACACAGATGTGAAAAAAAGGGAGACCCTGCCCTTAAGGGGTTTACAGTCTAGACAGTGCATTCTTGTGCTGACAGTGGGGCATGTGAGAGCTGCTGCTGTGTGGGGTGGGGCACCTGGCCTCTTTTCAATGTCCTGGAGACAGTGAAGAGTTCTTGCCATGGTCCAGTTAGGTAACAAGCTATCATGCCTTTCTGCCCTCATTCTCATACCTGCACTTGCCTCTATTTCCATTGACCAGCTACCCACAGATACCTGGCCCTAAGTTTGGGTCTGGATTTAATCTGATCTTCACCATAATTTGATCTTAGTAAGCTCCCATACTTAAAGGACTTTACTCTCATTTTTGCTATTTCTTCTTGACTCCCACTGGAGAATCGTTCCCTGATTTTTGATCTTTGGCTGGCCCTGAGCACACTCTGCTGGCCAGTCTAGGCTGCCATGCCAGGCACCTGTTGGGGCCTTGTTATAATAGGACTCAGCAAACACTAGATGGTTTCACCCATCCATAATTGTGTATTAGCGATTTGCCATATGCCAGGCCTTCTGCTGGCACCTGAGGACACCAGGATTCCTAACACATGTTTGAGCTCTTGAGTTGGTCTGTGTGTCATTCAGGGAGAGTTAGCATGTGGCCATTTCACCACTCACTTGACGAGTGCAGACATCCATCATCAACTGCAGCATACTTTCCTGCTGAGCTAGAACTCAAACTTGGGTTTAGAAACCTTCTCAAACCCATGTTCTTGTATCTTTACTAATATAATAAGAATCTGACATGAGAAATGAACTATGCTTGTCCTTCCTGGTTGATGGTTAAGAGAACACACCCTGAAGGGTTCAGACTGGGGATGGACAGTGATGTTATCAAGGTGTCAGCCACTGTGAGCGCAAGAATCCCCACCCTGGTTTGAAGGCCACCTGGGCTTCTTCTCTGCCTGAGCAGCATGTAGAAAGCATGTTTACACCTGCCCTAAAGTTTCCATAAGGCCTGCAGACACACTACGTGGCCATCCATGCAGTAGTCCACAGGCAGGCACCATTCTCCCCTCACAGGCAAGGACAATGCACTCAGATGGGTGAGGCTCCTTGTCTCAGTTTACACAACAGGTGGTGAGGGGGCCCGTATGTGAGTGCAGGGTCCATCTGGGACCCCAGGACAGATGCAATCCATGAAACAAAGCTGGGTGGCTGGAAAGACAGGTCATCCACGTGGCAGTTCTTTCTTGATTCAAGGAAGGAAAAGTCATTTCATTATTCTAGGTAGAACCTTGGTCATGAATACAGACTGAAGAACAGATCTTGGAACTTATAGGTCCAGCATTCTTTCTCCTAAACTGCATTTGCTCACAAAATACAAGATACAAAGAGTTCTCAAAATACTGATAATGCAGTGAAAATACGTGAGGTACCACTCACTTCATATTCTGCCCCTGAGATGAGGATCATAGAAGGCTTAGGGAAGGGCTTCTTCCAGGGGTAGCTCACCTCAGCCTATATCTTTATAGGGGGAAAAAGATAATGAGGGAGACCTGTAAATAATATTTAGCACTGACTGAGAAGAAAGCAAAGGACCAGAGTGTGCTCCATTACTCTTGAGTGGGACTGGCTTGATTCAGGTGTCCTATTTTTCTTTCAACACATGCTATGTGCAACTGTCCAACACATCAGAACAGAAGAAAAACAGAAAAGTATGCCTGACTCAATTCGGGCTGGTTTGCAGATATGGCTAACAATAAATCTAAAAGGTTTCTTACAGCTCCAGGAACCTTAATAGGCATAACCCAGATTTGCACCAGACTGAATATGAGTTTATTAAATTGGGGAGCCTAAAGTAGGCCAGGCTCCTGGCCCTCTTCCATGCCACCTCCCCAACAGTGATGTGTGGCATGAAAACTTTTTTTGAGAATTGCTCTTTCTGTTTTATCAGCATGCATTTCAGTGGTGCAGGCGGTGAGAGGGAAGAAGTGGGAACAGAACCAGGCAGGCGTGCAGTTGCTTCTTTATGGAAAGGACTTGCCAGAACCTGCAGGCACAGCCACTCTCATAGGGCCTTGATCACTGTTGACATTCAAGCTGGCCTTGCTGACATGTCAGGAAGTTCCTCCCTGTCATCAGTCCCACCTGAATGCCAGGAGAACAGGCACAAAAACAATCCTGTTATGGCCACACACCATTCTGTCTCACTTATTCCTCTTGCCCATCTCCAGAGGGCATCATCAGACTTCCCACAAGAGCCAGCCTTGGCCAGAAGTGGGTCTTGAAATTAATTCTATACCCCAAAGTAACATAAAGCCCATGTACTTACTTAGATATTTATTTAAACTTTCACTCCAACCAGTCGTTACTTCCCTCCCTCCCTCTCCCCCTCCACCCCTTTCTCCCTCCCTCCTTCCCTTCTTTCTTTCCTTCCTTCCTTCCTGGAAGCAAACTCTACTGATAAAGACAATATTATTGCCTTTTTGCAGGGAAGGGATGGGAAATTAATAGCAGGCACTTCGGGGCCAAGTGGATAAAAATTTCAGGAGTGTTGGGCATTGGAGATGGTGGATTTCAGGCTGAATAAGTGGAACACATTGCACCGTGGTTGGTCCAATAGTTCATACTGTGTAATAGTTGATAGCACATCAGACAGATTAGATTCCTACGTCTGCTGTTTGGGAACAGTAAGACCTTCAATCACTAAACTCTCTGAACCCCACTCTCATTGCAAAATGGAAGTATATTCCACCACACTTAACTGGTCCTCTTTGAGTTGGTGCAAACATAGACTTAAAAGTTTGTGGTCCTTGTTAGAGGACATGGAGGGCACCATGATCTCAGCAGGGTTGATGGGTCTGTCTGTGCCATTGCAGGTTAGAAGTGGGCAGGAAGTCAGATAATGAGTCCCTGTAACTCATCAAGAGCTTGCTCCCACAAGGCCCGGGAAAAGAAGCCTGGACTCTGCCTCAGAGCTGGAGGTTCCATCTGTACTCAAGACAAATAAAGCCAAGTGGCATCACCTCCTCTGAATGTCGTAAGTGTTTGTTCCTTCTGGTTAAGGCACAGAGAGAGCTAGGGATCTTTTTGTAAGTGTTTATTGCACCCCCTGTCAGCAAGAGTTGGAAACTAGTAAATGGTCATCAAGTGGATGAGCTGAAGGTGGGCAGGTAGAGCCATCCCAGAGTCCACTTCATCTAATCCATCCCAGTGTGGAGGGACAAGAGAAGTTCTGCCTTGAAAACCATGACTGTGGACTGTGGTGTGGCTGTGGGGAAAATGTGCTCTCACATGTGACTAGTGGGGATACAAAATGGTGCCACCCTATGGAGGGCAATTTGGCAATATTCAGCAAAGGTATACATGCAGGTATCTTTGAATCTGGAGTTCAATTTCTGGGATTTTTCCTAGAGTTATACATGTTTGTGCTCAAAAGAACATATGCACTTTGCTCTATCATGAGATATCCAACTACCCAAATATCCATCAACAAGGGGTGGTATATTTGTATAATAGAATCTCTGCAGCCATAAAAAAATTGATGAGGCTTTTCATGAATTGATATAAAAAGATCTCCAAGAGATATTGGTCAATTGAAAGTAGTAATTATCTTGATGGGTTGTACAATATACTATATTTGTGTAAAAAGGAAAAAGTGCAAGAAGTGCTATTTATATGTGTGCATATGCACATAAAGAAACTGGAAAATCTATAAAAAACCAATGACCTTGGTTATCCATCAGTGATGGTGGTGAGAACTGAGCAGATGAGAAACGGGCTACAAAGGAGCATTTTCAAAGTATACCTTTTATACTATTTTGGATTTTTAATAATGCAAATGTATTTATCTACCAAAACCAAATAATTTTTTAAAAATTGTAGGGAAACCACAGAAAAGCCTAGCCATATAGTTTACTGGTAGAGGTACTGAGAACTCCAGTTCAGTTTCATGCCATGAGGCCCATGCTTGGCACTAGTCTTTGTGCTAGGGGTGGTGGAGGAAAGGATTGGGCATGGTTCCTGACCTCACACAGCCCATGTTTAGTGGCAGAAACTGATGAATGAGCCGGTTTTTATGCTACAGGAGGGACAAGGGCATGAGAGAGCAAGCTCAGGGTAGTGTGGCATCCTCTCAGGGGTTACCTGGAGGAAGTCATGCTAGAATGGGTTCTGAAGAATGGATAGGAGTTAGGTAGAGAAGGAGGGAAGAACATTGAGGCAAAAGAATAGCATTAGCTAAGTCCTGGAAGAACAAAGAGGCATGGTTTATACAAGCAGGGATGGTTGCACATCCATTTTAAAAGACCCAGGAGAATCTGGGTTGAGAATCTTAAAACTTGGGCATTGATATGGGTTCTCATGAAGCTTATGATATATGCATTTTATTTTCTCATTACAATAGCTTGTTCTTTAATAAAATCAAGAGTTTCCAGCAGCATAATCTGTAAGACATTAGTGAGAGAGCACTGAACTTACAATACTCTTGGGAACAGGCTGACAGCCTAACATGCAGAGTCCATTTAAACCAAGCCTAAATAATATATAATTACATATTTTATAATTTTTTATATGAATCAAAACAGATAAACCAGGACATGTTATGTTATGCTATGTGCCTTTGAACCCCAAATTTGGGTCATCCAATTCTTAATTCAAGAAAAATTTGCTGAGCACTATCTCCCTGCAAGACTCAAAGCTGGGTACCAAAGACACTGGAAGCCACCATAGGTCATGCCCTCAAGCCAGCTCATAGCTTACTGTGAGCCACCTGGGCTCTCTCTGTGAAGGGAGTCCCAGTGGTAGTGGCATCAAAGTGGGTAGGGGCAAGGCTGATTCTCTAGACTGATGGCCCCATGAATACAGTGAACAACTATGCATTGTTCAACATGGTACCCACTGTGCCTGGTGCAATGCTTGCCACACAATGTGAATACAATCAAGGTTGTTGAGTGGATGCCGAATGAATTAATTGGTAACTTCCTATGCCATACCCGTGGCATCGTTGGTACCTTTCAGGAAGAAAGGAGCCATAATTCAACCTTCCTTTATTGAGTGAACACTGTTTAAGGGGAAGCTGAAGAGTCTCCTAGATACAGGGTTGTTAGATTGAGCAAATAAAAATACAGGATTCCCAGTTAAATTGGAATTTCATATAAACAATAGATAAATGTTTAGCATAACTAGTTGCATACAACACATGGGGCATTCTTAAATGAACATACTATTTATTGTTTATTGGAAACTCAAATTTAACTTAGCATCTTGTATTTTATCTGGCAGCCCTTCCTGGGTACCTTTCAGTGTGACACCCCTGAGTGCCAAAAGAAACAAGAGAGGCTGTGTGCCAGGTACCTGACAACAAATAGGCCGTTCTGGAAACATTTTGTAGCGGGCCAGACACTTGTCAGGCATGACACTGATGCTCTCACCCTACTGCTGCCATCAATTTTCCATGAAACCTCAACAGGTTGTTTGTCCTCTCTGAGTTTTAGTTTCCTAAACTGTAAAATGAATATAATATGCTAAACCCTACCACATATTTTCATTATCTCCTAATGACATTCCTATTATAGTACGGAAAATGGAAAGTGAAAGAGCCCAATTGTACTTTCTCCTCATTCTGCCTTGAGGCTATTGCTGACCCTCAAATTATGAATCCGGGTTAAAGGTTACTGTGATTCTTTATTCCATCTCTTCTGCCTTCCCTTATTCCTCGTTTCTTTTGCCATTTTCTTTCCTAGCTCTAAAAAATATTTTTAGAGGGCTAGGCTCCTTTCCTTTAAAAAAATTGTGGATGAGAACTCTAGATCACATATGAAAAAGCAATCTCCTTCTCCAGATAAAAGACAATGGTACTGTATTAGACTATTTAAATTTCCATTATCATTGTTAATAGACTTTTTGGGAAATTGCAATTCTGTAACTTAAAGCTCAAGTCCACTAGATTCTGAAAGATAAACTTTCTTACTGTATAGGTTAAACTCATAAAATAAAACAAACTTGCTTTGATTAAACATAAGGAAAATTCCGGCTCCAGCATGCAAAGAGCTTGGAATGTATAACTCTTATTTTAAAACAAGAAAAAAGCTGAGCAAACTGAAGATTAATGACTTTTTTCATTAGAGGACGGAGGTCACAGAGCAAACCATCACCATGAAATCTGAAAAGGAAGATGAATCTAGAACATCACAGCCAATATCTGATTACATGGAGCAGAAGCTAAGAAAGAACTGTGAAGTTTTCAGCTCAGAGACACAAGCCTTTTAAGGACAGATTTAATTCTAATGTTATGGAATGCTTTCTTCTCCAACACCTTACCACTACACCAACAAGGTGCCAGTATAACAGAGGATTATAGCTAAAAGAGATGCACTATGCATACTTTCTGTGGGAAAAAGTATTTAGGGAAACCCAGAGTCAACAAGGGAGGGAACGCAAGCACACTAGAGAACTTTGAAGCATCTCACATCAACAGAGCAAACAAAATATAGCTCAACTGCTGGGCAGATTAGATAACATCTTCATATTAACAGCCTATATACCTTAATTTCTATTACTTGATATGTCATATCTAGCTATCATCAAAAAAATCACAAAGCATGCTAGAAGGCAAGAATAAAAAAAATAGCAATCTGAAGAGGCAAAACAATCATCACAACCAGATTCAGATATGCCACGAATATTTGAGTGATCAGACAGGGAATTTAAAATAACTGTGATTAATATGTTAATGGCTCTACTGGAGAAAAAGGAGACAATGTGCAGAACAATGTCATTCAGGCAGAGACAGAAAGTATAAGAAAGGATCAAAAGGAAATGTTAGAAATCAAATATACTTAAAAGAAATGAAGAATGCTTTAGATGGGCTCATGAGTAGATGTGACAAGGTTGAGGAGTCAGTGAGCTTAAGAGAAGTCAACAGAAACTTGCAAATCTTAAATTCAAGGAAACAAAGGAATGAACAAGACCTACAAAAGAACATCCAAGAATTTACACATCCAAGGGACAATTTAAAAAATGTGTAGCCTACATGTAATTGGAAAACCAGAAATAGGAGAAAGAGAGAATGAAACAGACACCAAAGTACAAATCCTGGAAGCTCAGATGTCATCAGTTAGAATAAATACCAAAAATTCTGCACTACTGGTGGAGATTAAATCATGCCCCCCACAAAATGGATGATCTGGTCCTATGGGTGTGAACCCATTTGTAAATAAGAACTTTGAAGATGGTATTAGTTAAAGTGTGCCCAGACTGAAGGAGGGTGGACCTTAATCCAATATATTATAAGCAAAGGAAGTTGAAAACAAAGGTGGAAGCCAAGTGGAGCAGGCAGAAGCTGGAAGTCAGTGGTACCTGGAAGATGCTGCCATGTGCATTGCCATGTGACAGAAAAGCCAAGGAGCAAGGATCACCAGCAGCCAGTCCCAGGATGCCACTATCTTCAGGAAGAAAGCATCACCTTGCTAATGCTCAATTTTGGATTTTTCCTAGTCTCAAAATCATGAGCCACTAAATTTTCATTGTTTAAGCCAACCCATTGTATGGTATTTGTTTTAGCAGCTAGGAAAATAACACCTATCCTATATGAACTTCAAGAACCCAAGGACAAGAGAGAATATTGAAAAAAGTCTAGGAAGAGGGGAGAACTATACATGAGGAAGGGTAAGAATTAGAGCAGCTCTTGTCAGAAACCATGCAAACAAGAAGAGAATGTCATCAAATCTTTAAAGGGTGAAAGTAACAATCAACTAACCTAGAATTCTGTATTCAGGAAAATTATCCTTTGAAGCACAAACTGAAGGGATTCATCTCCAACAGACTTATTCTGCAAGAAATCTTCAGGGAGAAGAAAATGATACATATCAGAAACTCAGATCTACATAAAGAAAGGAAGAACATTGAAGAAGGAATAAATGAAAGTAAAATACAATCTTTTATTTTTATTTTTTATTTATCTAAAACTTATTGATTGTTTAAAACTGTATTATCCACAAAATAGTGGGTGATTATTGCATATGGATAAGTGACATGAATGGCAGCTATGCCATAGTGGATGGGAAGGATAAATTGGGAATACTTTATTATAAAGTTCCTACATTACACAAGAAGCAGTATAGTGTTACTGAAACTAGAGTTAGATTAGTTTAAAAATGCATATTGCAAACTCTAGGGCAACCATTAATTTTTAAAATGTATATATTAAAAGTATGTATATGAGAATAGATAAAATAGAATCATATAACATTCCCAATTAAAATCAGAAAAGCAAGAAAATTGGAAAAATAAAAGAAACAACAAATGCAACACATATTTAATACTAAATATAGTAATTATTAATCTGACTGTATCAGTGTAAATTGTCCAAATACATCAGTTAAAAGATTGAGATTATCAGATTGGTTAAAAAGCAACAAAACAAGACCCACATATACTGTTTTAGTTTGTTACAGCTTCCAAGTCAATATACCAAAAATGTGTTGGCTTTTATAAAGGGAATTTATTAGGGTAAAAGCTCACTGTTCTGATACTGTGAAAATTTCCAAATCAAGGCATCATCAGAGATGCTGTCTCACCAAGGCTCAGCTACTGGTGGTCCTGGAATCCTGCCACTTGGCAAGATGAAATGGCCTCTGCAGAGGTCTCTGCTTTCCCTTTCAGGCTCACTTTTTCCCTGAGCTCAGCTGTGGGTGATCAGGCACATGGCTTGTCTCGCCCCTCGTCCTCCTGCTTCAGCTTCATGCTGCTCTGCTGATTCCAGCTTCCAGTTTCTCTCTCAGCCTTTAAGAGTTTCTCTCTCTTTCTGTAACTGCAGGTGATTCTGGAGTCCTCTTTCACATGGCAGGGTAAAATGACAGCTCTTCCTCTCACATCTCCTTCATTTATATATGACTCCAGTAAAGGATTAAGACCCACCTTGGGTCCTGCAATATAATCAAGGCCCTTAACTGAAATGATCTAACCAAAAGATCCCTTAACTGAATCCAATCAAAAGGCCCCACATACAATAGGTATGCACAAGAATGGCTTACCTTAAGAACGTGATTTTCTGGGGTCCACAAAAGACTCAAACCAGGACATATACATTATCTACAAGAAACCCACTTTATATAAAAAGGATAGGTTAAAAGTAAAGAAATGGTGAAAGGTATATCATGTTGACATTAATAAAAATTAAACTGGTGTAGCTATATCAATATCAGACAAAAGCATGCTTCAGAATGAGGAAAATTATCAGGCATAAAAAGGAGAATTACATAATGATAAAGGGGTTAATTTTTCCAGAAATAAATAGGAATATTAAATGTGTATGCATCTAAAACAGTGTGTCAGAATATGTGAGAAAAAAACTAATGAAACTGAAAGGAAAAATAGACAAATCTACAATTGTATTTAGTGTTTTCAATGCCTTCTCTCAGTCATTGATACATCAGGCTAGCAGAAAATCAGTAAGGATAGAATTGACCTGAACAGCATATCGATCAAGTTAATCTAATTGACTTTTATAGAACACTCCTTTCAACAACAACTGAACACATATACATATTCTTCTCCAATTGATATGGAACATTGAACAAAATAGACAATATTTTGGGCCATTAAACATACCTGGAAAACAGAAAGAGGAAGGGAAGGAGAGGCAAAGCAAGGAGCTACAAACTCACTCACCCATTCATTCACAAAGCATTAGCTTATTCAACCATTCATTTATTCACAAAATATTTGTTGAATCCCATTTTGTACCAAGTACTGTGTTAGGTGCTGAGTGGTAAAGCTGCAGACTCACCTCAGTGAGGCTTCAGCTTAGCAGAGCAAGGAAGGAAGAAACATAGGGTGATGATGGAGGACTTGTAGCAAGTGCTGTGGCATCCTGAGGAAAGGGGACCTACTTCAGTGGTGAGAATGATATATAAATACGTCAGATCCAAAATCATATAGCCTCCAGGTTAACAGAGTCTGAGCCACAGAGAATAAGAGGTGACCGAATCACAGTCTTGTGAAGACAGAGATCCTTAAGAACAATTGCATCCCAATAATCCAAACCTGAATTCTTGGGTTTGCTTCTTAGCATCAGTTTCTCCCAGTAGACAGAATCCCACTTTTGTACAATCACCATTTATTGTGAGTGCTTGTTGTTGCATATGTTTGTTTTATGTAGGTTTGTTTTATGGATAAAGGAAAGAGGGACTGTCACTTTGGAGAAAGGATGTCAATTTGGAATTCTTAACTCTTTCACTAGAAGAGTGGAAGGAACTCATAGAATCTGTGGGGAGAAATAGCAGTTGGGAGAGAAAGGAAGAAGAAGGAGAGAGAGGAGGGGGAGAAAGAGGAGGGAGAGAAAGACGAGGGGGAGAAAGAAGAGAAGAAGGGGAGGGGTAAGGGGAGAGAGAAGGGGAGTGGGAAGAGAGGGAGGGAGAGAGAGGCATATTGCATGAAACATTAAAATCTCTTACTCCATTTTATCTGGATTTTGTTCCAGATAAAATGGAGTAAGCATGGAATAACTACATTCCACTATGTCTTTCCCACTGAAAACAGTTACAAATTCTCAATAGAATGCATGGAGCTGGTATTTGAAGACTTGACAAGCAAATAGATGACGTAGTGGAGAAGACCAGAATTCAAAATAATACCAAACTGGCAGTGAGTTTATCATTTTGCTTTCCCTATGGTATCTCCCAGCCTTGATTCCATGCATCCAGGAACCCAGAAATGGGCACTGGGGTGCAAGTCCCAGGATGATTGCTCTATTTCTGACTAAAGAAGTAGGAACAAGTCTTCTAATGCTAAGAGAGGTGGGGGAAATCTCCCTTCTTTCTTCTCTCTCCCCTTGGGCACCACAGAACCCGAAGCAATCTCATAGTATTGGTGGCATGAGGGTCCATCAAGGCCTGAATCTCTGAGGAAAATGAACCTTACTCTCTCAGTGGAAAAGCTGGGAGCTCAAGAGGGTGGGGCAGACCACCACTGCTATGCATACTCTCTCTGTCCTACAGCTGTTTGTTTCTGAACAAAGGTACAGACATCAAAAGTACATAGCAGAGAAAGGTAAATAAAGTCCTTGATTTTTCACCAGGTAACTGGGACATACCTTGAAGATCAAGTAGAGGTAGCAGCTCAGGAAAGAGATGTCATAAATTTAAGAACTCAAGTGAACACTCTAGAGCAGCATATGTGTGGATCAATTCCAAATAAGCATAGGAAAGATAGACCATTATGTTCCAAACTGAACATTGGGTAGCACACATGTGGTACAGATCTGAAAAGCACTGCAAAGATTTGAAAATAGAAGTTACATGGAAAGGTTGGCCAGAATTTACAGCCCAAACTGCAATGGGTCTTTTGCCTATGACTTTCTCCACTGGATTTAAACAAGTATCAGCTTTTTATAACATAATATTCATGTTATCCAGTAGAGAATCCAAAGTCACTCAGATACAATGAATCACAAAAATGTCAACTCTCATGGAAAAGGATAATCAATCAACTCCAACACTGAGATGACACCAAAGTTGTAATTATCTGACAAAGATTTTATAGCAATTATAAAAATGTTCCAAAAAGTTAGACAAACACTGTTGAAATGAAGGAAAATATAGAAATTCTCAGAAAAGAAATAGAAGATATTAACAAGAACCTAATAGAAATATTAGAAGTGAAAAATAAAATCAACAAAAGAATTTCAATGGTGGGCTCAATAGCAAAATAGAGATGAGAGAGGAAATAGGGAAGTTGAATATAGATCAGTAGAAATTAACCAATCTAAAATAAAGAAAAGTCATTAACAAATTAAAGGCATCTGTAGACAATAACAAAATATCGAATATTTGTAGCTTCTGAATCCCAAAATGATAGGAGAAAGAGTACATTATACAAAAAGTTTTTGAAGAAATATGAAAATGTAAAAAAATGGCGACAGATAAATACAGAGATTCAAGAAACTCAATGAAATTCAAACAGCTTAAATCCAAAAATATATATACATACAGACACAGCATAATAAAACTGAAGAAAACTAAAGTCAATGAAAAAGTATGGACAACAGCCACAGAGACATGACCCATTGCTTTTCTTTATAACCATAACTTGAGTGATTGTGGATTTTTCATCATAAAAATGGAGATGAGAAAGAAGAGGCATGGCATTTTAAAACGTACTACAACTGTCAACTCAGAATTATCAATCCAGAAAAAAACATCATTTACAGTAAATTAGAAACATTATCACAAGAAAGAAACTAAGAGAAATTACAACCATCAGAACTTGTGTAAAGTAATTGCTAAAGGAATTTCTTCAGACAGTTGAGAAATAATATCAGAAGTAAACCTGGAACTTCAGGAATGAAGGAAGTTAAAAAGAAATGGTAAATATCCTGGTGAATATAAATGAGTATTCTTTTCCTCTTGAATTCTTTAAAATATGTGTGATGATTGAAAGCAAAATTATAACATTGTGATTTCTTCTCAGCCCCGCTGATGTAGTGCATCCTGTCTCTCTCTCTTCTTTTAAAGGGCATGTTCATTTTTAATTTGATAGAGATTGTTAAATTGCCTCCTGCAGTAATTTATGAGAGTGTGTGTTTGCATACATCTTTGTTAGTATAGTTTATAAAAACTTTTGATCCTTGTGAACTCGTGAGCTTAAAAATTAGATACTGTAATTTTTTTATACTTTTTATTTTTTAAAAGATACTTAGATTACATAAATGCTACATAAAAAATAGGGGATTTCCATATGCCCCGCTCCTTGTCCCTCCCATATTTTCCCACATTAACAGCATCCTTCATTAGTGTGGTACATTTGTTACAATTGATGAGCACATTTTGGAGCATTGCTACTAAGTGTGGATTATAGTTTACAGTGCAGTTTACACTCTTTCCCATAGAATTTTGCAAGTTATGACAAGATATATAATGGCCTGTATCAGTCATTGCAATGTCATTCAGGATAATTCCCAAGTCCTGAAAATGCCCCTGCCAAGACTCTCTAATAAGGGACGATGATGTAGGGCACTGAAGGTAGAGAGGGGTTCATGGCTTGCCCTGATCTTACTCCGTGGATGAGGTGCAGTGGTTCTTTTTCTGAATTAAAAATTCAAAATGGGGCTTAAAGTATTTGTTTTATTTACACCAGAGAAGGCAGGCTAAGTGGCAAGGTTTTTGTTGAGCTTGAATTAGAAGATGATGTCAAATTGGCCCTGAAAAAAGACAGTAACTATGGGCCACAGATAGGTTGAAATATTCAAGTCAAACAGTGTTGAAATGGATTGGGTGTTGAAGCACACTGCTCCAAATAGTCCTGGCATGGCCAATGGTGATTTTATATGTCTTAGAGGATTCCCCTTTGGACGGAGCAAGGAAGAACTTGTTCAGTGTTGTGGACCTTCACGGTAGCACTCAGATCATATACCTTGTCAGCAGTGTCAGTATATATAAGATGGCCGCTAAGGCTGAAACAAAGAACAAAGAACAGCTAGCCTTCTTCACGGAAGTTAAGAGAAGTTCGCGCCAAAAGTATACTCTTCACGCCTAAAAGTTTTCTGCCTTCCTCCCCAGCAACAGCACTCACCAATCCCTGGCCACCACCCGTCCTTGACCCACCAATCCACATCCTCCTCCTTTAGAGTATATAAGCCCTGCTTCTTCAATAAACTTTTGCAGCTTGAAGTTCTTCTCCAGCTTGGAAATCATGCCAAACTGTATAACATTGCTGGTGGACTTCTAGGGGTGGAGTATGGGGGAAGCCTTTGTGCAATTTGCTTCACAGGAAATAGCTGAAAAGGCTTTAAAGATGTGCAAGGAAAGAATAGGACATAGGTATATTAAAATCTTTAAGAGCAGTCGAACTGAGCTTAGAACTCACTATTATCCTCTAAGAAAGCTCACAGCCCTGCAGCAGCAGGTCCCTATGAGAGACATGGAGCTGGCAGAGTATATAACTTATTGGCAGGAGAGCTGGCTTACAGAGGATGAGGCATGGTGCTTAGGGCAGAGGTTTTGGAGGCTATGTTGATTATAGTGGCTATAATGATGGCTATGGATTTGGGTCTGATAAATTTGGAAGAGACCTTAATTATTGTTTTTCAGGAATGTCTGATCACAGATACGGGGATGGCAGCTCTACTTTTCGGAGCACAACAGAACACTGTGTACACATGCAAGGATTACTTTACAGAGCTACTGAGAATGACATTTACGTTTTTTTTCCACTGCTCAATCCTGTGAGAGTATATATTGAAATTGGTCCTCATGGCAGAGTTATTGGTGAGGCAGGTGTTGAGGTTGCTACTCATGAAGATGCTGTGGCAGTCATGTCAAAAGACAAAGCAAATATGCAACACAGATATGTAGACCTTTTCTTGAATTCTATAGCAGGAGCAAGCAGTGGTGCTTATGGTGACCAAATGATGAGAGGCATGGGCTTGTCAAATCAGTCCAGTTATGGTGGCCAGCAGCTGAGTGGTGGTTAAGGAGGTGGCTATGGCAGTCAGAGTAGCATGAGTGGATATGACCAGGTTTTACAGGAAAACCCCAGTGATTTTCAGTCAAATATTGCATAGGTAACAGCAGCTACTACAATAGTGGAGCCGAGCATCTATGGGAGTGAACAGAATGGGAAGGTTGTCTAGCATGTCCATTATGAGTGGTGGATGGGGAACATAATTGATCCTGATCACTGACTCTTGGTAAACATTTTTTAAAGAAAAAACAAAACTTAAGCTTGACAGTTTTGCAAAATGAGCTTGTGATTTATGCTTGCTCTAAGTGGAAATCAGGATTGTTTTAAAGACTTCAGTTTCAGTATTTCTGAACACAAGCATTCATCTAGGATGTAACAGTGAAGTTTGAGTAAATTAAAGTGTTGAACAATTTTCAGCTTTTCTAAAGTTAGTTATGTTGTAGGATGTACTTAAGCAGTAAGCATATTTAGCTTAAAGCAGTCCAATTATGTTAAATTTTGTTAGTATACCTACCACATTGCTTTGAACACTGTTTAGATGCATGTTGAAAGACATGCTCTTTTGTAAAACTCAAAATATAGGAGCTGTGCCTACAATTAAAAATGAAACATTTGGCGCATTTGTTAATTCTAGTTTCATATGAATAACCTGTAAGGCATGTAAGTTTAAGTTTTTTTGTTTAAGTTAAAGGGGAAGAATTGGGACCCAATACTAATACTTTAGGATTTTTGATCTTGGTGTTTATATGAAATTCTGAGGCCTTGATTTAAATCTTTCACCGTATTGTGATTTCCTTTTAGGTATATTGTACTAAGTGAAAATTGTCAAATATATCTTCCTTTTAAAAACTGCAAAAAATCATAACATTGTATGATGGGGTTTTCAGTGTATGTAGATGTAACATAGTAGACAACTATGACATAAAGGGGAAAGGTATCAGGAGCTATATGCTGGTATATTGCACTTTATATGGTAACATATTGTTTCTAAGTAGGCTATAAAAAGTTAATTTTAATTCCTAGAGTAACTACACACACACATGCACAAAATATGCAAAGAAATATAGTAAAAAACACAATAGATAAAAAATAATACTGGGATTAGAAAGACGCAGGACTCTCTCCTGTCACAGAAAAATAGCTAAAGGACAGGCAGAAAAGGCCTGGAAAAAAAGTTTTAGGATGTAGGACACCAGGGGAAGGCTGGACACCACCCAGAAGAGAGAGAGAGAGGGGCACAGGAAAGGAACCTCCAAGTTAAGACCCTGAGTAGACTGCAGCTGTAGCTGATGGCGCCCCTGCCCCACCCTAAAAGCAGAAAGCTTTGAATTCTCTCACCTCTGGCCTGAGGATACAGACAAAGGTGGCCACAGGGATCTACCTCCCCAAGAAAGGGGGAAAGAGAGGGACACAGCCTAAGGCTGATTCAGCTTTTGACCCACAAATGTGATCTGCTCTGTCCCACCAGACCTTCCAGGCCAGGTGGGGCCACACCATTGTTTGCCCTGGGTGCTGGCAAGGGCCTAAAGAGTTCCAATCTTCTCAAACACCCTCCTTACTGACCAGAACTGGTTGTTGATGCTAAGGGGAGTGGAATTATTTCCTACCTGGGAAAAGAGAAGGGGCTTCTGCAAAGGTTGGAGAACTGTCTCTGAGAAAGTTTGATCTGCAAGGCTTTTAGCCTCTAGGCAGGAACCTCTGTAAAAATGATTTGGTCCCTCTTGCAGTAAACACAATCCCACCAGGCTTTGAACTGAGAAGTCTGACAAAGAGTGCCATCTGCTGGCTGATCAAGGAAGTGCATGTGATGGAATTAAAAGTAAATAAATAAGAAAGTTTTTTTCCAGTCTTTACAGATTCAGGCTCCAAGGCCCTTGGAAGCAGGTCTGCAACACATTACTGGGTCCAATGCCCAGATCTGAGTAACTAACATGAACAATCTTAAAAATCTAGAACAGGTTGAAACAAGAATCAAAGAAAAGCAATAACACAGTCTTCCACTACTAAATCCCTACAAAAGAGAAAGAAATTGAGCAACAGAGTAAATGCACCATCATAATTAGATGCCTAGATATCTTCAAAATATTACAAACCATACTAAGAAAATGGAAGAAATGGTACAAGCAAAGGAATGTATTCAAGATCCAGATGAAACACAGGATTTGAGATACCTAATCAATGAGATTCATACAAATTTCCAAAATCAAATTAATGAGTTGAAAGACAATATAGCTAAAGAGATAAAGGACATCAAGAAGACACTGAACAAGTACAAAAAAGAATTTGTAAACCTGAATAGAAAAGTAACAGAACTTATGGGAATTAAAGACACAATAGGTGAAATTAAAAATACATTAGAGGCATACAACAGCAGACTCAAGAATAAGTGATACAGAATACAGAAGACCTGAAATTGAAGAAAAGAGCAGAGAGAAAAAAGAATGGAAAAAATTGGGCTGGGGCTCAGGGAGTTGAATGATAACATGAAACATAACAACATAGGTATCATGGGAGCTCCAAAGGGAGAAGAGAAAGATAAAGGGACAGAAAGAGTATTTGAAGAAATAATGGCTGAAAGTTTCCCAACACTCCTGAAAGAAATGAACTTACATGACCAAGAAGTGCAGCATACCCCAATGAGAATAAATCTAAATAGACCTACTCCAAGACACATACTACTCAGAAAATCAAATGTCAAAGACAAAGAGAAAATACTGAAAGCAGCAAGGTAGAAACAAACCATCACATTCAAGGGACAACCAGAGAGACTTGTATGGATTTCTCATCAGAAACTACAGAGGCAAGAAGACAATGGTATGTTACAATTAGGATACTGAAATAGAAAAATTGCCAGCTGAGACTTCTTTCTCAAGCAAAATTGTCCTTCAAATATGAAGGTGAGTTTAGAATACTCACAAACAAACAGAAACTAAGAGAGTTCATAAAAAAGAATCCACCTTTGCAGGAAATATTAAAAGGGAGCCTTAGAGCCTGAAAGAAAAAGACAGGAGAGAAAGCCTTGGAGGAGAGTGTAGAAGGCAAGAATAGGAGAAAAGATAGCCAAAGGAGTAAAAAGACAGACAAAAATAAGATATGACATATGAAAACCAAAGAATAAAATAGTGGAAATAAGCAATGCATTTATAGTCTTATTATTAAATGTAAAAGGATTAATCTCCCCAGTCAAAACATATAGACTAACTGAATGTATTTAAAAGCATGAGCCATCCATGTGCTGCCTAGAAGGGACTAACCTTAGACCCGGGGATACAAACTGGCTGAAAGTGAAAGATTGGGAAAAAAAATACTCCATGCAAACAGTAACTAAAAAAGAGCAAAGCCAGCTATACTAATAGCAGACAAAATAGACTTTAAATGAAAGAAGTTTTGAGAGATACAGAAGGCTGTTATATTATTAATAAAAAGGACACTCTACCAGGAAGAAGCAACAGTCATAAATGTCTATGCACCTAACCAGGGTGCTCCAAAACTCTAGGTACTCTGGCAGAAATAGACATCTCTACAATATAGTTGGAGACTTCAACACACCACTCACATCATTAGCTAGAACAACCAGGAAAAGACCAACAATTAAACAGAGAACTTGAACAGTATGATAAATGAGTTAGACTTAACAGGTATATACAGAACATTGCACCCCAAATCAGTGGATTATATATTCTTCTCAAGTGCTCATGGATCTTTCCCCAGGATAGACTACTTGTAAGGTCACAAGGCAGGTCCCAGTAAATATGAAAAGATTGAAATTATACAAAGCACCTTCTCAGATCATAATGGAATGAAACTAGAAATCAATAATAGATGGGAAAGGGGGAAATTTGCAAATGTGTGGAGGCTGAACAACGCACTTCTTAGCAATCAATGGGTCAAAGAAGAAATTGTAAATGAAATTAGTATATATATGGAGATCATGAAAACAAGAACAGAACTTATCAAAACTTATGGATACAGCAAAGGCAGTGCTGAGAGAGAAATTTACAGCCTTAAACACATATATTAAAAAAGAAGAGAGAGCTAAAAGCAAAGATCTAATTGCACACCTGGAGAAACTAGAAAAAGAAGAGGAAACTCTTCCCAAAGCAAGCAGAAGAAAGAAATAATAAAGATTAGAGCAGAAATAAATGAAATTGAGAACAAAAAACAATACAGAAAATCAACAAAACCAAAAGTTGGTTCTTTGAGAAGATCAGTAGGATTGACAGACCCTTACCTAGACTAACAAAGAAAAAAAGAGAGAAGATGCAAATAAATAAAATCAGAAATGAAAGGGGGAAGTTACAACTGACCCCACAGAAACAAAAAGGATCATAAGAGAATATTATGAGAAACTTTATGTTAACAAACTAGGCAACCTAGATGAAATGACAAATTCCTGGAAATGCACAATCATCCTACATTGATGCTACAAGAAATACAAGAACTTAACTAACAAATCACATTTAAAGAGATTGAATCAGTCCTCAAAAATCTCCTAACAAAGAAAAGTCCAGGAACACATGGTTTTACAAGTGAATTCTATCAAGCATTTTGAGAATTAACAAGAATCCTCTTTCACCTCTTCCAAAAAATTGAAGAGAAGGGAAAACTACGCAACACATTTTATGAAGCCAACATCACCCTAATACCAAAGCCAGGTAAAGATACTACAAGAAAATAAATTACAGACCAATTTCTCTAATGAACATGGATGCAAAAATTCTCAACAGAATACTTGCAAATAAAATCCAACATCATATCAAAAGAATGATATTAATCCTTTTACATATGCATAATGATATTATGCACCATGACCAAGTGGGATTTATTCCTGGTATGCAAGGGTGGTTCAACATGAGAAAATCAATGAACTTAATACACTACATTAAAAATTGAAGGGAAAAAAAAACACAGTCATCTCAATTGATACAGAAAATGCATTAGACAAAATCCAGCATTGTTTTTTGATAAAAAACACTATAAAAGATCAGAATAGAAGGAAAATTCTTCAATATGATAAAGGGCATATATGAAAAACCCACAGCCATCATATTCAATGGGGAAAGTAAAAAACTTTCCCTCTGATTGGGAAGAAGACAAGGATGCCCACTGTCACTACTGTTATTTAACATTGTGTTAGAAGTTCAAGCTAGAGCAATTAGTCAAGAAAAAAAAGGCATCCAAATAGGAAAAGAGGGAGTAAAACTCTCAGTATTTCCAGATGACATAATCCTATATTCAGAAAATTCTGAAATGTATGTGACAAAGCTTCTTGAACTAATAAACAAGTTCAGTAAAGTGGCAGGATACAAGATCAACATGCAAAATTCAATAATGTTTCTGTACACTTGTATTGAACAATTTGAGGAGGAAATCATGGAAAAAATTCCATTTACAATAACAACAAAAAGACTCAAATACCTAGGAGTCAATTTAACCAATGAAGTACAGGACCTATTCAGAAAACTACAAGACAATGCTAAAACAAATCAATGAAGACCAAAAACAAATGGAACAACATTCAGTTTTCATGGATTAGAACACTAATATCATGATGAGGTCAATCCGACCCAAACTGATTCATACATTGAGTGCAATACCAATCAAAATTCCAACAGCCTACTTTACAGAAATAGAAAAGGCAATTACCAAATTTATTTGGAAGGTAAAGGGCACCTGAATAGCCAAAATCATCCTAAGAAAGGAAGAGTGATATGGGAAGAATTTCATTGCCTGTCCTTGAAACATATCACAAAGCTACAGTGGTCAAAACAGCATGGTATTGGCATAAAGATAGACACATCAATCAGTGGAAGAGATGGAGAGTCCAGAAATAAACCCTCACCTCTATAGCCAACTGGTTTTTGACAGACCTACCAAGTTCATATTAATGGGACAAAACAGACTCTTCAACAAAAGATGCTGGGATAACTGGATATCCATAACCAATAGAATCAAAGAGGACCCCTATCTCACTCCCTACACAAGAATCAACTCAAAGTGGATCAAAGACCTAAATTAAAAAGCCAGAACCATAAAAACTACTAGAAGAAGGTGTAGGGAAGCATCTTAAAAAATCTTGTGTTAGGTGGTGATTGCTTGAACCTTACACTCAAAGCATGAGCAAAAGAAGAAAAAAATAGAGAAATGGGACTTCCTCGAAATTAAACATTTTTGTACCTCACAGGACTTTGTCAAAAGGAAGCTGACACAATGGGATAAAATATTTGGAAATCACATACCCGATAAGGGTTTAATAGCCATGATATATAAAGATATGCTATAACTCAACAATAAAAATACAAACAAACCGATTAAAAATTGGGCAAAGGATTTGAATAGACATTTGTCCAAAGAAGAAATACAAATGGTGAAAAAACACATGAAAAAATGTTCAACGTCATTAGCAATTAGGGAAATGCAAGTCAAAGCTACAATGAAATATCATTTCACACCTCCACTATTTAAAAGAGAGAACTACAAGTGTTGGAGAGGATGTGGAGAGATAATAAAACTTATTCACTGTTTGTGGGAAAGTAGAATGGTACAGCCACTGTGGAAGACTGTTTGACAGTCCCTAAAGAAGTTGAATATAGATTTGCCACATGACCTGGCAATACCACTATTGAGTATGTATCCAGAAGAACTGAAAGCAGTGATACGAACAGACATCTGCACACCCATATTCATAGTGGTGTTATTCATGATTGCCAGAAGATGGAAATAACCCAGGTGTCCACCAAGAGCTGAATGAATAAACAAACTATGGTGTATATACATGATGAAATATTATGGAGCTGTAAGAAGAAATGAAGTCGTGAAGCATATGACAACATGGATGAACTTGGAGGACATTATGTTGAGTGAAGCAAGCCAGACACAAAAGGACAAATACTGTAAGATTATGCTGTTAAGAACTACATGTATTGTATAATCTTATGGAGTTAATAACTTGAATATGGGACACCAGAAAATAGAATGATGTT
>JAQZBX010017100.1:0-35886 GCA_029593785.1 Cabassous unicinctus | reverse complement strand
CACTCAACCACTGAACTACATGCACTTCCCAATGACAGGTGTTTTTTTCGTTCGTTTGTTTTTAGGAGATACAAAGGATTGAACCCGGGACCTCGTACATGGGAAGAAGGCGCTCAACCACTTGAGCTTCATCCGCTCCCCACACATTGTATTCTTATACCATTTAATAGAGTTATATTTTAAAAATGAAAACTGGAAAAATTTTGCCTAGAGATATAATTATTAAGTTATATCAATCAGATATTGTTTCAATGAAGGAAAAAGTCTATCTGAGATGGAAGTTTTGGTCCTTCCACTTATTGATAATGTTCAAAATGGCTACCAAAGAAATTTACCCGAGGCCTCTGAGTCCTAAAGACCACCATACAAGCTATAATCCTGTGATTTAAGGTTTTTCTAAAAAAAAAGAAAACTAATGTAAACATACCAAAGCATGTTGGTTCTAATAATGAGTTCATTTATCCGCAGCAGGCATTTACTCGAAGAAAATGTGTCAGTATTTCCAAAGGATTTTCACTAAATTATTTGTTTACAGTAGTGGTTCTTATCTTTCTCATCACATTCAATATTTCTTCTCCCATCATCTTTTCTGCATAGCTAAAAATTTTGTTGAATGTTAGATAAAAAAAAAAATCTTTAAGTGTGTTTCCTCACAATCAATGGTGTTGAGCCAAATGTATATATTCATTTGAGAGCTCTACCTCTCAACTAGTAACAAGAACCAATGCCACATGGATTAAAGAGCTAAACATAAAAGCACACCTATAAAAGTTCTAGTAGAAAATATAAGAGATTATCTTTATAGTCTTGAGGAGATGAATGTTTTCTTAAACATAACAAAAACACTGAGGTTTTATGTGACACATAAAAATTAAAATTTTTGTACAACTAATGACATGATAAACATATGAAAAAGTCATAAACTTGGAGAGGATTTTATAATAGCTGCTACAGGAAAATGTTAATAGCTTTAATATCCCAAATAGTTTAACAGCCAAAGTAATTGTTACATGCCAACAAAAAGACTATATGATAGAAAAAAATAGCATAGCTATGAAAAGGCCAATCCACAGACTACAAATGGCCAGAAAAACAATTAAAAGACCCTCAAAATTTCCAGTAATTAAGAAAATGTAAAGAAAAAATGATAATAAATATCAATGTACATGAGATTGGAAACATTTTTAAAATGATAAAAAAAGGGGATTGTTTGTTAGCAAAAGTGAATACTTGATATAATTCAGTAATTTATTACAAAATATTGTATTTGGAAAGGAAGTTTTTAATCTATCACAACTTAAAATGTTCATAAACTTTAACACATAAATCCCACTTCTAGTTCCCTATCTTACCAAAATATTTTAAAAGTGCAAAAAGATATGCAATAGTGAAAACTGGAGCTAACTTAAACTTGAGGACAGCTAAATGAATTATGATATATCCATGCCATGGTCTACTATGAGGCACTTGCTAAAAAGAATGAGGTAAACCTGGATGTCCTGACTTGGAAGGATGGGCATGACATTGTGAGTGAAAGAAAAAGAAAGTGAAGTGTGAAACATGGGCATTGTCAGAAGCACTATTCATAAGAGCCAGCTGGAAATAATCCAAATACCCGTCTTCAGTAGAATGACCACAAGGTGGAATTCCATGTAATAGAATGCTACATAACAATGAGTATGAATGAGCTCTTTCCATACACAACCTAAATGAAGCCCACAAACATAATGTTAAGCAAAAGAGACCATTTACAAAAGAATATGTACTAAATTATTCTGTTTACATAAAGTAAAAACACAGGCAAACTAATCTATGCTGTTAAAAGTCAGGGTCATGGATGCCCTTGGAAGGACTGAGCAGTGACTGGGAGGAGGAATGCAGAGGACTTTGGGCCTGGTGGTAATGTTTTACTTCTCGAGTTGAGTGTTAGACAAGTGATTTGCACTGTATCTCAGAAAAATGTCAAAATGTATGCATAGCAGACCTGGCATATGCTCCCCATGTGGATCCCTGGTCTCAGTTCCAGAGGGAGCAGAGTAAACCTCGTGCACATACTGGGAGCATCTATGTCTGGCCCAATCTGCCTGGTGGTGGCCTGAGGAAATCACCAACCCAGAACCTGCCCTGCATGAAGAAGACAGCTCAAAGAACACTCCAATAGAACACTGTGGGAGAGGAGTCAAGTCATCCACTAGTGCAAGAGATTGATGGTCGTAGCATATACAGTGCAGTACCCTGGACTATGAGGAAATGGTTTCCTAGAGAAGAGTGGAATGCTGAACTATGTAAATGGAGGGAATTCCTAGGGCCACATGCACAAGACACATGGGAGGAAAGGATCAGGGAGGTCCCTATGCTTTAGCCTGGAGCTATTCTCTAAATTCATTGTATGGATAACTTGCACAGGTCAACCTGCAAAGACTGGGAAAGGCGTTTTAGTCCCTCCTCCTCTTCCTCCTTCTTTTTGTTAGCCCTGGCGATCAAGGAAAGGTCTGTCATAGCACTTGTTGGATACAAACTTAAGGAAACGATACCTCAGAGTCCAAATTCCAGTGATAACACACTAAAATATCAAAATGTCCAAATTTTGACGAAAGGTTACAAAACATACAAAGAAACAGGGGGTGATGGCACAGACAAAAGCAAAGATTAAAGTATTAGAAAACATCAATGAGAAGTATCAGATCTGGGTACCAGCTTCACAAGCAAAGAACCTGCTGCATTTCAGCAGCTGCTGGCTTCCTTTGCTAGGTGCCCTTGCAGAGGAAACATCTGCATAACCATAGGATGAGAACACAAACCCCAGAGTCAGGCTGCATAGGTTGGGAGCCCAGCCCCAAAGGAGCTTCACTGTATGACGCTGGACCTATGTATACTTCTCTACATTTCCTCATCTAGAACATGGGAATTATTAGAATGCTTATTTCATATGGTGATATGAAGAATTAAATTGGAAGATGCCATTGGTTTACAGAATAAATTATTTATAATAAGTAGACCAACCTTTAAATGGAATATTCTACACCCCCTCAAAAAGGCCAAAAAAGTCTCATTCCACATTATATGAAACATCATTGTGTAACAAAGGTTTGTAAATGTGAATGTACTTAACTGTACTTGATATAAACCCAAAGTACAAAATAATGAAGCCCATTAAGAGGTATTTATGAGTCATCTATTCATGCTTTGATTTTGGATTGGAAATTAAAAGAAAGACAGGAAAATTGGTTCCTGCTTTTGTAAAGGATTATTCAGCCTGCTTCTCTGAAATCAGAGCAAACAATTTAATGACGTAAGTGCCATATCCTTACCATTTCGCTTCATTTTGGAAGAATTAGCCCAATGGCAAAAACCTAGCCCTATACATAAATGGACCTATTTCCAAATAGGAATTGTGACATATATTTCCACCCATTATAATAATATGCAAATAATTTCAATATCATCTCAAGGACCAGCACAGTGCCCAGTACAATAAGCATTTGACAAATGAACACATTTCAGTGTATTCCTTCAGAAATCAGGAGCATTAGACATCTCCCTGCTCACTAGTACCTGTGATTCCTTTAGTCCCAAATTGATGGCAAGTTTCTTTCGGTCTGTTTTGCTGATATATTTCTGCTTCTGAAACATTTTCTCCAGAGCCTTTCTCTGGTCCTCGGAAAAGACAGCTCTTCTTAAAATGCCCCTGCGAGCTTTGGAATTAGAGTCCTGTGTCAGGAGAGGCAGCACAGTCTCTTCTCCTAGAGGGGGGGAGAAAGATTCAAAGCCCAGTTATCAGATTGAGAGGGGAGAAGTTGATTTATCTTTCCCAGGACAGTATCCTCCTACTCTGTACCATGATCAAATGATCACTTCTCTGAATTCTGCACCCTTCTAATTCTTCATTTGGTTATGTCACCACAAGCTTGGCTATTTCCAATAGATGGGCCCTCCCAACTGGGCACCACAAAGGAGCAACACATCTCTCAGTGAGGTGATTTATTGTGAGTGCACAAGCAAGGAACTGGGGAGAATCTTCCCAAAACCAGTTCAAAGTGAAAATGGGAGCTAGGATTTTTATAGGAAAAAAAAAGGGGGGGGGTTAGTTGAGAAGAAAAAAAGTAAAAAAACAACAACAACAAAAAAAAGTGATGCCAGGGGTCTTGTGAGGAGGGTATACGTAATTTCAGTCCTATACTGTCTCAAGCACGCTCAGCATGTCCTTGGTTTCAGCAGCTAATAAACCACAGTTTAGATACTGTTGTGCAGGTGCCAGGCCTTCATGGCTTCTTTTTCAGCCAAGCATTCAAGGACACCAAGCTTTGTGTTTCTAAGAGAAGTTATAGATTTACACCATTCTGTCTGGTTTTGCTTTGAGAGGTTGCCTTATTCCTATAAGCAAAACTGAGAAGTTCTGGTTCCTATCCTTCAGAGAACTAAGTACAAAGAGTAAACCTCTAAAATTAGATAAACAGAAAAGCAGCTCAAATAGTTTTAGAATTGTCAGAGCTGCTTAAGTGCAGAAATTAATAAACATATTTTCCAGCTATCAGTTGTTCATTCATTTTTTCCACAGATATTTCAACATTTACCTTGTGCCAGGCACTCTGCTCAATACTACACAGTGAGAAATAAAGCAAGCATGCTGTAATGCCCTCATTACCTGTAAAATCTAGTCGAAGGGCATTTATTGAACTAGCACCACAAATGTGATGAGTATACCTAAGGAAGGTGCTTTGGCAGCACACAATGAGGAGTCCTGTCTTAATCTGTGACGTCAGGGAAAGCTGGCAAGAGTCAGAGGTGTTGAATCTGAGAAATGAAGGGAGAGCTGCAGTACTCCCAGTTACCACTCCCTCGATTCAGTTGATCCCCTTAATATCAGAGACATTTACTACCATTTCTGCCTTTACATATCTTGCACAGTACTGGTTCCCACCCTCTGAGAGTTTACATGCATGCATGGATTCATTCATTCATTCCTTCATCCATTCATTCATTCTGCTTCTTGGGTATAGTAGGCTGAATTACAATCCTCCCAAAGATATCCATGTTCTAATCCCTTAGATATGCCATATCCCCTGCGATGTGAATAAGTTAAGTTACATGGCAAAGGGGAATTAACGTTGAAGATGGAATTAAGGTGACTAGTCAATTGGCCAGGAGATAAAGGGATTATCCTGGATTATCCAGGTGAGCCCCAGAAGAGGTTATAGTTTGAGAGAGATTTGAAGTTGCTACCCTGCTGGCTTTGTAGTTGGAGGAAGGGGCCATAAACAAAGAACGTAGGCAGCCCCTAGAAGCTGGAAAAGGCGAAAAAACAGACTCTCCCCTAGAGTTTTCAAAGCTCCTGCTGACATCTTGATTTTAGCCCAGTAAGACCCATTTCAGTCTTCCGACTTCCAGAACTGTCGAAGAATAAATTTGTGTTGTTTTAAGCCATGAAATTTGTGATAATTTGTTACAGTAACAATCGAAAACGAATATACTGGGTACTAGACTCCCTGGGCTAATCACTGAAGAAGCCAGACAAACGGCACATGATCCCAGTCTAAGAGAGCCCACCTTCTCGTGGGAGGACTGACACGTGAACATTAACTCCAGAATGCAGCTGCTGGGAGAGCAGGGAATCTGTTCCCATCATGGTTGTGGTTGGTATGCATTTAGGTGCTGAATAATTATTTGCTGAATAGACAACTAAATTAATGCCTTAGGTACTGGAACAGAATGCTCTACAAGGCACTCTGGCTTCACAAAGGAGGAAATGATGAATTTAGTGAGAATAATCAGATTGAGCCAAGTCTAAAAGAATGATCCAGTTAGAGAGGGAAAGAACCAAAGCCATTCCAGGCAGAGTGACTAGCATGTCGAAATGCACTAAGGCACTAAGGAAGAAAGTCTATCCAGGGAAAAGTAAGCCGTCTGTAAAGCTGGGGAAGGGCACAGAGTATAGGGTGCAAGCTGAAAACCACATTCAGCCTGCAGATGGGCTTTGTTTAGTCTTAGAATGATTAAGAATTCTGATTTGGTTGCCCATAATTGGGAGACTTAATGTGAAGTCCAGGTTTCCAAAGTCTCTTTGAAGGTAACCACACTGGGCTTGCCTTCCCACAAAGCAAAGAGCTACCAGAAGCAGGGGCCCCTTTAGATAGAGCACGTGGACTCCATATTGCCACAGGCCCCTCTTAGCTTGCTTTTTATCTGCCACACCCCTGAAGGTATCTGGACCTCCGTTAGAAAGATTAGGTTGGAAAGGAGGCAGATCACAAAGGATCATAAAGAACTGCAAGGGTTTAGGACATTATCTGGTAGAGAATGGAGATCACTAGAAGATGCTTAAACAGGCGTGGCGTGATAATAAACTTATACTGAGCACTTACTCGGCACCACACACCTTTGTTAAGCCCTTGCTGTGAATTATTTCCTTTAATCCCCATAACAAATCTAAGCCAGGAATGCCCTATTATTCTGCCCATTTTACAGGAGAATAAAATGAAACTCAAGAAGGTTAAGTAACTTGTCCAAGGTCACAGGGCTAGTGTTCTAAACCCAGGAAGACCGACTCCCAAACAAATGCTCTTACCCCTACACAATCTGACATGATCTAATTTATGATTTGGAAAGAAAATGCCAATAAATGAACAAGTCTTGTCAATTCTACTTCTGGAATAGTAAAGCCTCCTTTGCTATTTGTCTAAAAGATTGCAAACAGCCTGGCTAATCTCTGAGCCTGGGGTTACACCTCATTCCAGTTCATCCTCACACTGCAACAAGAACGACTGGCCTCCTTCCTCCTTGCTCTGCAAGCTCTGTATCTCCTTAGATAGGCCACATTCCCTAAATATAATCAAGCCCAGTTCTCTACAAAGGTCTCCTTTCTTTAATGCCCTTTCCATTCATCTTCAAAGGGATCTTGCTTATTTCCTCATCTGACGTACCAATTCTTTTTGCCCATCTCGCTTCAAGATCATATTTTGAAGTCAGGTTTTGACAAATGAATTTACTGTTTCTTTATCAGAGAGGAAAGTAGTTTTAAAAGAAATATCCATCAATAATAAAAAATATTCTGAATATCTCAATATGTTCACCTTTTCCTAAATACTTTTCTTCTCTGAACTTTTGTTACAGAGATTTTGGAATTGGCCCATTTTCCTTATTTCAGAGCATAGAGTCACCTACTGAGATTATACCTCCCTGGAAAGCGTCAGGACAAAGGACTTTGCAGTATGGAAGAAATGGGTTTGGATCTTGGCACTTACCTGTGTGACTTGGGTTTGGTTACTGAACCTCTCTGAGCTTATTTTATAGGGCTATCAAAGGATTCAATGACATAGCCTAAGAAAATTTCCATGCTGGGCTCACAGTAAGGATCCCACAACAATTTGCCTTCCCCTTATTGGATTCCATTTGATCCTTCAACAATCATATGCAACACACACTCTCTACTACTGATGGAGAAGTGTGGAGAGTGGTTAAGATCCAAAGCTCCCAAAGATCACAGAGCTCTGCTGGTACTAAGAATTTCTAGGCTCCTTCCTCTGCTCCATACTGCTTCTTTACTCAGGTGTAATTGGTCAAGAATGGGTGGGAAGAAATATTTAGCAACACAGCTGGGTCTCCTGTCCATGATTATAGACTTCTGCACCCTGTCTTGGTTCAATCTATGAGTCTGGACTAAATGGCATTTGCCAAATATCCTGGTAACCATGCCCTCAGATCCAGAGTGGCCCTTTTCCTTGATATTTAATTCTGGCATTGTTAATTTGTAAATGTGTAAATACATGCAACCTACCATAATTACAGCTCCAAGTACTGTATTAAAAATTGCGGGGGGAGGGGGGAGAATCCCCAATTATCCAAAGGTAAAGAAATGTATAAATAAATTATGTTATATACATTCAGTGAAATTTTAAAGAATCCTTAAAGATGAGGGCTATGGAGATCAGGCAGCAGCAAAGAATGTACTTATGCTATAATTTTTTAAAATATGGTACATAAGATATATGCTATGCTTATAATTAAGTAAAACTGCTGAGAAAAAATGATTGAAAAGGTAAAAACAAACACTAAGATGGGCTACTGCTGTAACATTATGGGCAAATGATTCATTTCCAATGTCAACATTTTAAGTCTGGTTCTAATTTCTAATGAAAACAAACAAACATTAGAGCGGCCTTTTGGGGAACTAATCTGGCAGTGGCCTGAGTTATTGAGTTGCTGCTACATGACTGTCAAAGATGACGCCAATCAATCCTAAAGGTGCTCACAGTTGATAAGAAGAAACCCGAGAAGAAAACAGCCACAATCAGCACACCACAGCTCAGAGGGCATTTATGCCACAGATAAGAGGCTGCTGAGTCTGGGAGGCCAATAGAGTAGGACCTCAGAGACAGGAGCTTCTAGAAGAATAGCAGTTCCTCTGGCTGGCAGCCTCGGGAGAGGCAGACATAGCAGAGGAACCACATTTGCAGTGGCTGAAGACAAGTGTGAAACATAGTGGATCTAGAATCTCTCATAGTGTGGTATTTCCAGATTGGAGGGTGTGGGTGGGAAGGTAGATGGCAACAGATAAGCTGGAAAAGTAGAACAGGGTCAGTGGTGACTGAAACAATTTTAGGTTATAACTTGTGGAAAGCCTTTTAAGAAAGACCTGACCAATGGAACATTTTAGAAAGGCAACTGTTTTCTGAGTTAATAAAACTTTATATCTATCCAGAAATTTCAAAACAAACTATGGAACCTATAAAGCTAGGCAAAAAAAATCCACATATCTTTTTTTTAAGTAGAGGTTTTATATCTAGAGTTCATGCTTTTACTCTTTTTAGTCTCTTCTTCACCAAGATCCACACATGAAAATGAAACAATAGGGAAATAAAACACATTTAAATGCCCCTGAAATTCTTAATAGAAACCAAAAGATTTTCCTAATGAGTTATTTTTAAATAAGGAGAAAGAAGACTCCCATCAAAGGAGTATACAAATAAATTATTCTCCCCGATATAGTAAACACTAATATTTTGGGAGTAATGGACTCAAACCAGACCTCAATTTCTAAAGTGGTTTTGAGGACCAAAGGGTTAACACCCAGATCTGGCCCTCAGATTCAAGCGCCTTATAACAAACACATGAATACAACCAAAGCACAAGCAAAAAATATTACAAAGATAAAGAATAGTAAATCTTTTCTTTATTAGCTGGCTGGTTTCTCTTAGCAAGGCTCTCAATACACAAACCATGCTTGTTTTCATAAAGTGAGCTTGCCTCAGGTTCCTCCAGGAAGCATATGATGATGCTACTATACTGTCTCATCCATAGGTCTTTTGGGGGCTGTCTCTGGATCTAACCATAAATTTGATGAATCTATACTATTTTTTTTTTAAAGATTTATTTATTTATTTATTTATTTATTTATTTATCCCCCCCCCCTTGCTGCTTGTGTTGGCTGTGTCCATTCGCTGTGTGTTTTTTCTGTGTCTGCTTATCTCCCCCTTGCTGTGAGGTCCTGCTGCATCAGCCCACCCCGCCGCGCCGGTCGGCCAGCCTGCCCTCACAAGGAGGCCCCGGGAAGCGAACCCGGGGCCTCCCATATGGTAACGGGAGCTCTATCGATTGAGCCACACCCGCTTCCCTATACTATTTTTCAAATTTTCTAAATCCATGAATAAATGCTCAGATTTATACCTGCAAAACAAATGTATGGACCTTGAAAACTTGTTGGTGACTTGAGAATCTCTTATAAGCTACTAAATAGCTATTAGTAGCAAGCATCTCCAACTATTCCTAAATTTCAGACAAATGTCTGACTTGTTTGGAAATATCCAGGTGGCAAGAATAAACAAGCAACAAATAAATAATAAACAAATGTGGAGTGCAAGGCAAAGAGCAGAAAAGAAAAGCTGGGGCAAGAACCACCCAGATCAAGATGGCATGGTGAGATGCTTCAGGGCTCTGTCCCCAACAGAAGCTTTAAACAACCAGCAAGAACTGTCAGAAGTTTCTTTCTCAGAGCTCCAGAAAACAGTTAAAGGATGGCAGTAACAGGGTAAGTGCCAAATCAAGAAAAGGCTTCTTTTTAAAAGTGGCTGGATATTGTGGTGCTCTGACCAGCCCCTCTCCCACCCATCACCAGCTCCGTGCAAGCTCCCAATGTAGATCCCTGGTCCCCCCACCCCGTTCCAGAGGGAGAAAAGTGACCATCGTGCATATACTAGCAGCATGGATGTCTGGTAGTGGCTTGAAAAACTCACCTTCCAGAACTTGCCCTGCATAGAAGGTAGCTCATGGAACTCTCCTATAGAACACTGTGGAAGAGTAGCCAGGTTTTGCTACCTGGAGCAAGGGATTGGTGGCAGTAGGATGTACAATGCAGTGCCCTGGACCATGAGGAAACTGTTTCCAACGGAAGAAGGGACATTCAGAACCGTGTGAATGGAGGAATTCTTAGGGCCACAAGCACATGGCCAAACATAAGATGCATGTGCAGAAAGGATCAGGAAGGCCCCTACAGTTTCATACAACACATCGTATAGATAAGCTCTGAAGCAGCACTGCACAGGTCTATCTGCAAAGACTAGAAAAGGTATTTTCTTCCTCCCTCCCTCCCTCCCTCCCTCCCTTCCTCCCTTCCTTCCTCTCTTTCTTTCTTCTTTCTTCTGGCATTCAAGAAAAACTTGGTCATAACACTAGCTGCAGAGTCTAAATTTCAGCAATAAGACATTAAAATATCAAACTGTCTAGTTGCAACAAAAAGGTATAAAACATACAAAGAAACAGGAAGCAATGACCCCCAGGCAAAGGAGAAGGTTAAAGCATAGGATCAGACCTGTGACATACTAGACAAAGACTTAATAAATGGTCCTTGTTGTATAACAGTGAAACCTCATGTGAAATACGAGTATGGGTAATATTGCATATATAAGACTGCTTTTACAAAATATAAATACAAGTGTACTAGAGAGATGGAAACAGAATAGCAGCTATATACAGCAAGGGAAGCATAGAGAGATTGAAAGGTGATGAGTTTTTTTGTTTGTTTATGTGTCTGTTTTTTGTTTTTTATTATTATTGTAATAATGCTCTAATAATTATTGAAGTGAGGAATCTACAGCTATGTGATTATACCAAATACCACTGATTGTACCCTTTAGATAGATTTATGTTTTATTAATATGTACCAATAATATTGATTTGTTAAAAGAAAACAACTATATTGATACCGAGAAAAAAAAACTTGGAAAAAAAGGTCCTTGCTTTAGTTTTCCTTGACTGCTCATATAAACCCATGCAATGGGTTGGCTTAAACAATGAGAATTTTATTTTATTTTATTATTATTTTTTTTAAAGATTTATTTATTTATCCCCCCCTTGCTGCTTGTGTTTGCTGTGTCCATTCGCTGTGTGTTTCTTCCGTGTCTGCTTATCTCCCCCTCGCTGTGAGGTCCTGCTGCATCAGCCCACCGTGCCACGCAGCCGGCCTGCTCTCACAAGGAGGGGCCTCCCGCATGGTAAACGGGGGCTCTATCGATTGAGCCACACCCGCTTCCTGCTGTGAGGTCTTGCTGCATCAGCCCACAGCGCCGCGCGGGCCGGCAGGCCTGCCCTACAATGAGAATTTTAATAGCTCACAGTTTTGAGGTTAGGAAAAAAATCCAAATCAAGGCATCCCCCCAAAGACTGGTATTCTAGGGCTGGCTGTCAGTGATCCTAGGTCCTGGGCTCCTCTGTCACATGGCAATGCACATGGCAGCCTCTCCTGACCTCTACCTCCTCTTCTAGGTACCATTGACCTTCAGTTTCTTGCTTCCTGCAGCTTTCTCTCTATCTGAATTTCATTCCATTTATAAAGGACTCCAGTAAAAGGATTAAGCTCAATCTAATTGAGGTGGGCCATTATTTAACAAAAGTAACCTCATCAAAAGATTCTGTTTACAATGGTTCACACCCACAGGAATGGATTAAGTTTAAGAACATGTTTTTCTGGGGTACATAGTTCCAAACCACCACAGTCCTAAATAGGCTCAAAGCACTAAAGGAAAACATAGACAAAGAATTGAAGGTAATCAAGAAAACAATAGGTGAATACAAACAGAATATTGATAGAGAGATGGAAATTATGAAAAGGAACCAAACAGAGCTAAATACTACAGTAATAGAAATTTAAAATTCCATAGAGGGGTTCTGCAGATTGGAGCTGGCAGGAGAAAGAACCCAAGAACTTGAAGATAAAACAATTTAAATCATTCATTCTGTGAAGGGAAAGAAAACGAATGAAGAAAAGTAAACAGAGCCTGAGAAACCTGTGGGACACCATCAAGTATACCAATATATGCATTGTGGGAGTCCCAAAAGAAGAGAAAGAGAAAAAGACATAGAGAAGAGTCAAAGAACAATGGCTGAAAACTTTCCAAATTTAACAAAAGGCAAGAATATGCACATCCCAGATGCTCAATGAACTCTCAAACAGGATAAACCCAAACAGACTCACAGCACAGCATATTAAAATCAAACTGTCAAATGCCAAGGATAAAGAGGGAATTCTGAAAAGTGCAAGAGAGAAGCAACATGTCATATGCAACGGATCCTCAATAAAATTAAATGCCAATTTCTCATTTCAAACCATAGAAGTAAGAAGGTAGTGGATGGCATAAAGTACTGACAGCAAAAATTTGCCAACCAAGAATTCTATATCCAGAAAAAATGTCTTTCAAAAATTAAGGAGAGATTAAGACAATCCCAGATAAACAAAAGCTGAGGCAGTTTGTCACCAGTAGACTGGCCCTACAAGAGATGCTAAGAGAGTTCTACAGGTTGAAAGGAAAGGATAATACAAGAGAGATCAAAGCCACATGAAGAAATAAAGATCTCCAGTGAGGGTCATGGGTAAATATAAATGCCAGTACTCTTGTATTTTTGATTTATAACTCCACTTTTAATTCATATAGGATCTAAGAAGCAAATGCATAAAATATATCAGTGGTTTTGGACTCATGATGTACAAACATGCAATTTGTGACAAGAACTACATAAAAGTGGGGGGGGCATGAGGTATAGGAACATAGTTTGTGTATACTATTGAAATTAAGTTGCTATCAAAGCAAACATGATTGCTGTAGATTTAGGATGTTAAGTTTAAGCCCCAAGGTAACCACAAAGACAAATACCAGAAAATATGCATCCTCATGGAGCCAGAAATTAGAGTAACAGGCTGCCAGAGGTGGGGGGCAGGGGGAATAGGGAATTAATTCATAATAGGTATAGGGTTTCCGTTTGGGAAGATGGAAAAGCTTTAATAATGGAAAGTGGTGAAGGTACTACAATATTGCAAATGTGCTTAATCCCATTGAGTAGTATGTTTGAGAGTGCTTGAGATGGGAAAGTTTATATTGTATATATGTCCCCACAATTAAAAAGAAAGAGAGAGCAACTAAAGAGACAATGACAATTAAATGCAATACATGATCCTGGATAGAATCAAGCAAGGGAGGAGAAAACCAAATTCTCTAACAAAGAAAAAAAAAAAATACAGGACATTATTGGGCCATGTGGAAAAAAAGAGTGGAATACAGACTATGAGCTCTATATCAATGTTAAATTGCTTGAACTTGATAATTGTACTTAAGGTGGCTACATATGTGAATGTCCTTGTTCATAAGAAAAATACATGGCAGTATTATGGGTTCGAGGAGCATGGTGTATACAACCTACACTCAAGTGTTCAGAAAATAGATTAACAGATAGAATAATATGCCTAATGTGGCAAAAGTTAAAATTGGTGGATCTGGGTATCAGGGAGGGAGTATGTTGGAGTTTTCTGTACGGGGTTTGTATAGTTTTTGTAATTGTCTTGTAAATTTGAATGTATTTCAAATAAAAAGTTTAGATAGATAGATAGATAGATAGATAGATAGATAGATAGATAGATAGATAGATGGATGGATAAGGAGCTGGAACCATCAGTTCAAGCTGTTACAGGCTCAACCAATTTGGGGATATCATTATTATTACTATTATTTTATAATACAGCTTACATATACATTGTAGGCTCAACATGTGCTGATGTATGTGCTAAGTGCATACCTCACCTCGTGTAATATTTACAACAATCCTCTGAGGTAGAGGTCATACCCATTTTCTATAAGAAGAAAACTGAGGCTCCCGAAAGTTATATAGTTTTACTGTGGTCACATGTCAAATGAGGCCACTGCTTTGACCAAAGATAGATCAAATTTATGAGTGGTGAGGGAAAGAGATGGGAAGGGGAATAGAGACATATTAAAACGGCAGAATGACCTGGGATAGACATTTTTTCAACGGCATGTTTCCCTGGATCCTGAGATGTTCCTCCAAGTCCCATCCCCCAGGGATTCCCTGCATGTAATGGGCTTAGTGACAAATGTTACTAATGGACGTCTTCTGTGTATGAATAACATCAGGGCAGGGAAGAGAAATACAGCGTTAGATAAACTAGTAGAAGTTTCTGCCTCTCCCTGTTGCCTTGACCTCCAGAAAACATGTTTTAACTCTGAAGACAGGGCACTGCCATCCACAGCAGGTAGGAAGGCCTAGAGAACAAAGGGGGACCTGATAAAGTTACTTTCTGGACATTGATCCAAGAGCAAATAGCTGCAGCTCTGCCCAGTCTTGTTACATTGCTGTCCTACAGAGTCCTGCCCCATGAACAGTATGCCAGTTATCTGTGTGATGCTTAGATTTGCCTTGATTCATTTCAATCTCTGGATTATTGATCCCATTTTGGATGCCTTCCTTTGTCCCATAACCATTCACCTTATTGCTTCAGGAAGCTCTGTAAAGGCCTCTAGACAGTTCATGCCCAGTGCCGCCCTTTGCTCCATTGTGGTCTCTGGGCCTGGTCATGGTGCTGAACCTGCTCTCAGTTCCTATTCTCCTGCTCCACCCTCTACTCCCAACCTAGGCTACCATGGAATCACAGCAGGCCAAAGGAATAGCATTACATGAAGGTCACTCCTAAAAAGCCATCTTGTTTAAGATGTCATTTCTGAGTTTACTTGGTCTTTCAGTATTAAAAACTTATCTATATCCCAATGTCCTTCTGACATTGGGAGGGGGGTTATAGCACAAGTCTATAAGCACCGTGGAATCTAGATCTTTCAAGGCCTTTAGTAAAATAATATATAAGATTATTTCATGAGAACTCAGGCTAGTGGTTACCAATTAACCTTTCACAAACAGAATGCTTTCATCCTTGTATGTAAATTAAATGGCATCTCAGAGCTACAAGATACAAACGGTCATCTGTTTAGTCCAGGCCTCTCCAACAGCCTAGCTAAGACTCTATTAGCATCCATTAACTATTTCCTCAAATGTGAGTTATTTCAAACCTCGAGTCTGTGTCTCCTATCTAGAGTTGGCTTTCCTCAAATACGGGAGGGTTCTTGACCGTGTGCTCATCTTTTCTTGCAGTAGCACTCCCAACAGTTACGACTTCCTGTCTCCGATCTCTCAGAGATTTTTCAATTTCTCTTTCATGAAGAGCTTTGCACACTTCTTATTTTTCAAGTTTGGAGACGTGGCATGGAAATGGTGTGTGTGAAGGTCTGCTTACTTGTATTTTTATGTAATTTTTGTGCGTTTGAAGTTTGGAGAGAGATGACACACTATTTAAACTAGAAGTCTATCCTCCAATCTTTATATAATCTAGTATTTGGGAATGCTGGATGATAATACTTCATTGTCATACAGCTTGATTTGCTAGAAAAATTTCCCTTACATTGATCCTAAATTTAACTTCCCCTAAACTCCACCAATTCTACCCACTGTATCTATATTATATACAGTATATGTAACTTTTAAGACAATGTTCATGTTATTCCTAACACTTTTTCTTCTCCAGGCCAAACACATTCAATTTCTTTCCAACATTCCCGACCAGTCAAACAGATCCTTCACCATTTCAGATGCAGCCTACCTCCTGACCTAGTTTTTAAATTCTACTTTTTTAAAGGGGGGGGCTCCAGAACTGAACAGGTATAGGCAGTATGGCCATTACAGAATCCTGTAGAACTACGATCTCCCTCCTTCTGGATATTCTATTTTTAAAAGCACAACTCAATATCCCCATATCAGTCTGTAGATGCATACTGGGCTGACAGTACATCCTTTCCCTACCCTGTTCGATTCCACCAATTCTCTCCTAGTCTGTACTTGTGCATTTGGTTGGGGGAACCTCAAACCAGAACTTTATAAGCAGCCCTATTAGATTTCATGCCAAGTTTGGGCAAGGGCTATAAACAAGCTCAGGGACAAGCACCCTCTATCACCAAGCAGTGCCCCAGCACCAACTGTTTATGAACATTTAGGGAAAAAGGGGACTCCATGACAGGATTGTGACTTTATTGCCTCTCTAGAGCTGCTGGATAGAGCCATCAACTTGGAAAATCTATTGTCTTTGAGTCTCTGACTCCTTTAAACATTTTTCCTAGTTGACCAGAAGTCATTTATCCATGAAACACCCCTCCCTTCACTACTGAGAAGTCAATACCTATTTTCAACTTATTGCACAAACTCCACTAAGTGTTAGACAATATAATTAGGCTTCTTTCTCTGTAAGAACAAAATGCTGCAGCCCCCTGAACATCTTAGAGTGATAGACTTATATCTGCATAAAGAAACTTTCATGCCACATTTTATGAATTCCCAAATGTCTTGGTCAGCGTCCTCGGCTCACTTACCACTCCAGCTAGAGCAGTGAAAGAGAACCCAGTCAGGCCAAGTGGCAAGAATACCAATCATATTATTATCTGCCCTTGACAATGAAACTCACAGGACCAACCCAGATTCACAATCTTAAAAATGATGTCCTCTCCCTGGTTTCTTCAACAAAAATCCCAAATTCAAGCTTGGACTATATATTATCCTCTTTTAAGTTTTAACAAGGAATAGAAAATGATAAAATGATTTCAAAATGTAGAATATAAGTCTCTCTCCTTAGAAAAAGGCTGAACAGTTTGTCCCAGAGGTATATTTTCCATGCTCAGATTTTTATAATGCTGCTCCAAAGTTAAGCTTTGGCTTTTAAGGTATAAAAGTCTTGAAATGTTAGATTCAAGTTGGGCCTTCAAAGACAAATGGAAAGAACGGCCTGATGACTCCAATTAGCTATTTTCTATAATTAAGACTCCCGTTATTTTTCAGGTAGTTTTTTTTTTTTTTTAAGGTTATTACCTGCATAATTTCCACAACTTTCTATTTCATTTTAGCCAAGGAGAAATGTGTTATTTTGAAAGGAACCTTATGTATGTAATATCAGAGGCTTCTTGTACAATGCTTTGGGGGAGTTGGGGTGCTGGGAGGATTTTACCACCGCCTTTTAATTTTTCCCCACTGTAAAAAATTAAGTAAGAGTTGTGCTTAAACAGCCTGTTAAACTATTTACTATATGTGAGAAGGGCACTGGATGAATGATTGTTTCCATATTTCAATGAGTCAATTATAAATCTAAGAAGTTAGCAAGGAGCACTAAATCAATATTAAACAAATGAATCATGTTGAAAGAGTCAAAATGATATTTCCCTTGCGTAGTTACAGACGTTGATCTGATCCTACTCTTTTGGAAAGAGTGAATTCATTATTGAGAAATTTCATCAGTTATTAAAATTTTTAGTATAAACTTACTTTTGGCTGTCTACGCTGAAACTTAATACAAGTTTACTTGGACAGTTCATTTTCCTTCTTTTGTGCAATGGAAAAAAAATTTAAATGCTTGGGCATAAAAAATCATTCTTATTACAAGAGAAAAAAAAATCTAGTAAATGCCTTAAGTTCAAAAGATTACAGATATAAATCTTATTAACTGTTCCTTGGTATCATGTTTACTTATGTAAAATTCTTTACTGACATTGTCATTCTGCCATTTCATTATTATTTGCTGCCAATAAGAACAAACATTATAAATAAAAAAATAAGAAATTCATTTTCGAGGTATAACTAATAATATGAGACCCCACAGTTTAAGAAATACACATGTGGCATCTCTAAACTACTTTTAAATGCCAACTTTAGAAATGTAGGTTAAAAATGGGCTGATTTTCAGCTTATACATTTTATTTAAAAATAAAGATAAATGCAGAATTTCATAAGCCTCCAGGGACAGACACCACAATTTACAACAGTTATGCAAAAAGCACGAAACGGGAAGAACTGAGAAGCGAATGGAGGAAAATGAGACCTGGTTAAAGTATTTGTTCAAGCAGTTGAGATGATCAAGTCATCTAGAAAATATCTCTAGAATTACTTTCATGATCTCTTTTTATTAAGCTGGCTCACACATTAGTATATTTTTATGGCTTAGTGACTCTTAAAAACACCACTATAAAAATAAGCACACACACGTGAATGTTACATGGATTTTCTTTTCCATTTCCACTTACCTGAACTACATTGCCAGAGATTTTCTAAAGTAAAAGACCAGTATTACATCAGGAAGAAATAATTGAAAATAAGTGTGAGACCTCTTTTAATCACCACCCCTGGAATTTAACACCAAAAGATTTAATTCCATGCAGATGCCACTAAGATGAGGTATCAGAGATTTGGGTTTTGAGTCTCCATACCAGAAGTCTTTTCCTGATACTCTAATTTATGGTGATAAATGTCTCCTTAATTTGCACAACAGCTTTCCAATGCCCTCATCGGAGACCACCTTGAAGGAGCGAGTAAAAGGTTTAGTCATGGTTTCTATTTTTCCATTTGAATTCAATACATTCTCGTTAAATGGACAATTAATAGGTCACTTCCAAAATAGTAGTGTATCAGTCCTGGTTAATAAACAATCCCCACAGTTGATAATGGGCCCTATGTATTCAGCAAGTCCCTGTATACACTCAGCTCATCCACTAAATCCCTTTTCAGGTGGACAGGGTTATATGGGAAGATGAGCTAGAATGAGTCTATAAAAGTCAGCTTCATTCACTGCTTTATTTTTCAGTCAAGTGCTTTAAATGGTGTCCAGAAATTCACTTGGAATGTGAGACAGGAGAAAAGACTGACACACAGAGCCTTGCTTTATGACCATACAAAAGGGCAACTGACCCTTGCCCAAGCCTTTTCCATGTGAAATGGTTCCTAAAGTTCATCTGCACAGTGAAAAATCGTGGTGAGGTCGCGTGTGGATGAGTCAAGTGAAAGTGACGATTGGTCACGGTTCTGTCATCCATTGTGACCGGCCCCAGCCATGTAAAGTTCTCTGTGGGAAAGTATCGGCCCCCTAAAGAGATGCTCAGAAGCTTGCAGCTCGTTAAACGGCCAGCATTTGCTGCCTCACTTGTCAGGAATCATTCTGTTGAGCAACTGTTCTCCTGAAACATTCATAAAACACACGCAAAGAGGCAGAGCAGGGACCTGAATTCAACTGTTTTAGAGCTCCAGACTTCAGAATGACTCACTCTTTCACTTTTCACCTGACAGAGCTGTTACCCTGAATAAATGTTTTCTCTTGGGCGGCTGAAATAAACACAGCCCTCTCCACTGGACTTCTTTATCATCATCTCAAATTCTCTGCCTGTAGATTCCTGTCTGACCTAGAAATTGCAAGACCATGGTGAACTTTGTTTACTTGTAGTTAGATATTTATTTCTTTGGGGAGTGTGCATGTGTGTGCTCTACAAGTACCCAAAAGCTTGTCATTCTCACTCCACCACTAGAAACCAAACTATTCAGATTTTGTTTTAATAATATTTGGAGAAAAGTTCCCTTGAAAATATTTCCTAAGGCTATAAAGTTACAGATAGTTATCTTCAAGACGATAAAGAGATGTATCTTCTTTTAAAATCGTGTCAGTGTTCAATTATTCTCAAGAGACTCCTTGTGATTTTCAGTGTCATATTTTAAGCTGAATGCAAATTTCACACAGCACAATTTCTTAGCCTGTCCTTCCTTTCTTTTTTTCTTCTTTAAACGAGTATCGTTACACATTTCAAAAAGAGCCCAACTGGTGCCTCAGGGATCTTTTATATCAAATGGAAAACAAGTAGCTTTCCTTGGTGTGTCAGCTCTGGGTTTCAATGCCATTAGAAACCATTCACAATTGCTCAGTGTGCTGAGGTCTGATAAATCTCTGGAAACCTCCTGAATAGGATTGCTGTGATTTTTAGTGAGGAATTAGCTCTTTGCCATTGCATTACCAATTAGTTTTCCAGAGCACATTAAACCCTGCTGCTTTGGTTTACAGAATAACTGAGGCATTGCTGATAAAGCATAAAAACTTACTTGGAAAAGCAGTGGGGGATGCAGGGCGCCGGCAGGACCCACCGCAGCAAGCCGAGTAGAATGGCGGCGCGCTCAGAAAAAAGGGTTTGGAAGGCGCTGCAGAAAAAGCACGGATCTCATTGATTATCCATTTCTTTTACACAATATTCAAAACTCCAGTTTCCTAAGCACCACTGAATAAAAGCACTTCATTCTCTGTCATTAGTCAGCTGGCGAGTTAGCTGTAACTTTTACTGAAACTAAAATCATTTTAAATAGGCTCTGTCAAAGAGCTTGCCAAATAATTTTATCAAGATTTGGAAGATGCGGTGGAAAGACTCAAATAATCAAACACCAAACTCACTGGTTCATTTTCCGTGTGGCCATAATTATAAATATTAAATATTCCTTTATTTAAAATACTCTGAGTAAGAACTGTTCAATAGAAGTATCTGTGATGATGGAAATGTTCTATATCAGCATTGTCCAGTGTTTATACACAAGTAACATGTGGCTACTAAGCACTTGAATTGTGGCTAGGGTGACTGGGTAAATGAAATTTTCATTTAAATTAATTGAAATTTAAATAGATACAAGTGGTTAGGGATATCATATTGTAGCAAAGCGCTGGGTATTATGCTTACCAAGAAACAATCTGAATGTTACGTGTACATTTAAGTTTTTAAAAGAGATATCACTCTACTGTTTATTTTCAGAAGTTTTTTGGAATATATAGTTAGCTGAATTCCAAAGTTGGTAACAGTTTATTTACAAATCAACCTCGTAAACAAAAAGTGGTATTTTACAAATATAGTTCTGATCACATTACATGTTAAAAGTATTTAGGAATACTAACATTTTATCTCAAGAGAAATCTGGTTAACTTGAAAGCATTTGCATAGAGAGTTACCACGTAATTCTGTTCTGCTCATTTCATTAAACGTTGTTATTAATAAAATTTTCAATAGCTGTACATGGGATAATTATCATTACTCTTATAAATACAGTAAGTGAAACTTTAAACTCCTTTTCTCAGTTGATGAAAAATAGTTAGGGAGGATGACACAGAACATTAATAAAAGTTCTACTTTATTGAACACCTACTATATGCCAAGTTTTGGTTAAGTGCTTTAAATACACCATGTCCTTTAATAGAATGGATTTAATACAATATAAATATGGGTTGAGATTTATTGAAGGTAGGCATTTATTTTTCCCATAGCATATCCAGCAGAGTGCCTGGCACATTCTAAACAGTCAATACATTTTCAGTAAATGAACAAATGATCTGCAAATTAAGCTATTGTTCTTCTAAGGTAAAGAATAAAGATCAGGAATCAACCCCTCCTCTGCTCACCGCCTCCTGCAATATGGTATTTTCCATAACAGATGACCTCGAAATATAGAACATGACTTGAAAATCAATATTTTGATTACTCTTCCTTCATATTGAAGTGGCACCTTCTTTCTTTTTCTTAAGCACATACAGTAAGCATTGTTTTAATATGAATAGATTCCTTTTTCAAGAACACAGTAATTTCAGGCTTGTTTTTTAACCAACTAATAAGTACATGTTTATTTCACCAATATCATTGAAGGATATATCAAAATAAATGTATTGCCCAGTAATAATTTTATAGTGCCTCAAGGTCCCAGAAGCCTTAAAATTACAAATTAATTATAAATACAGCTTTCTTCCTAAGGAAAAAAAGGCAAAGTTGTCAATATTAATGTAATTGTCTTTTAATATCTGGAATTTCAAAGAGTAAATTGTTTAAATGCAGTTTTTAAAATATGGCAACTAAGCAATGGTATGAAAAGAAGTCCCATTTTTGTGTTTGAAAAGTCCTATAATAATTTTTCAAAAAGTTTAATTTTTCTTAAGTTGTTTTACAATGACTATAAAACTATCAGAAATGATAAATCATTTCAGTGAATTTAACATTTTAAATTATATTACAAGAGTATAGCATTATTTAGGCAGATTTATATTTTCCATTATTTCCATGGATATAGGGAAGGACTTTAAAATGGAAATACATTTCTAAGTATAAAAGTTCTTTCATTATGTTTATTCTCAAGCATTTCTGTTAGCTAAGTTATTTCGACTCCAAAATGAGCACTCCAGAGATAATGAAGTTATGGCTGCTGTGCTGTTTGGCATTTTTTAAACTGGGGTAGAAGGAAAAAAACCGGTAGTAATGTTGCATTTATACAGATCTACATAAAATTAAACATTTACCAGGATAGCTAGAAACACAAATAGAGAAGCGTTTTCACCAAATACAGAGCATAGAAAATAAGATAGTGATACCACTGATATGCATAAATTGCTAATTTTCCTATCCTAGCCAAAATGTTTTTCAGAGTCTGGCCCTATGGACTTAAAAATGGAAAGATAAAGGATAAAAATCTAAAATACTTTGTGATAAATAAGTTTCTGATATGTATGATCTTAATGTTAAATTTAACCAAAAAACAATATTAAATGAACAGCCTGTTATATTGTGCTATATTACCCTGTCTTAACACTGTAATCAAAATAACATGCTATCTATAGTAACAACTCATTTTGGCTAAATAACTGTTTCTTATATTTTGTGACAAGTCCAGGCTTAAAGTTCTATTATGTAGAATCTCTTCACCATTCTAAATCACCTCTTTGACACACATATATTTACACAGGAGATTAGTCAATTCCTGATTGCCATACACAAATACACCTTGTTTAAGCTGGTTTATGTGGAAATCGCTGTGAAATTCCAATTAAGTGCTCCATTTTTTTTTTTTTTACGTGCACCAACTTTGACATAAATCAAATGCTAATCCAACTGAGTATGTGATTGCAGGAGTGCTGAATGGCCTTAGGAAGTAACCATTTAACACAGTGCAATGCATTAAACATATTTTTTAATATTTATATATATATTTGCATATATTCCTGTATGTGTGGGCATTATATTTTTAAATATTTGTAGGCCACATGCTTTTTAAAGCAATGAGCAAAAGAGGAAACTCAAATTTGATGAAAACAAAGTGACAGGTTGACAGATGTTTAAAACTTTTGTAAGCCATTAAGAACTGCTTTGAAGATGCAGATAATAAGGCAGATAACAAGGCAATTTCATCCTGGATGATATGCATTTTAATACCCATGAATGCAATCTAGATGAGGTTACTTTATCATTTATGATGTTACGTTATAGGCCTACCAAACAATACCCAGAAGGATAATAATATTCAGGGAATGCCTACTATCTGTCAGGCACTGCCCTGGCTACCTGTTTAACACATAATAGCTCACCCATTTATTAATACTCAACCTTAGATGGACATGCATCTGCAATGTGACAATGACTGCTTTCACTAACTTCAAAAAGAAAGACAAGAGAAACAATAAAGATTTTGGTATAATATTTAGTAATTAGCTATGAGTGACAGGGATTTCATAGACAGAGACACTGACAGTTATTTGGTAAGAGCTGGAGCCCTTTTGGGGGGACAAATCTCCCAAGCTCTCATAAGAGAAAAACAGAAAGCAGATGTAGCTCAAGTGGTTGAGCGCCTGCTTCCCATATATGGGGTCCTGGGTTCGATTTCCGGTACCTCCTAAAAACAAACAAACAAAAAACCAACTCTCATTGGGAAGCAGATGTAGCTCAGTGGTTGAGTGCCTGCTTCCCATGTATGACGTCCTGGGTTCAATCCTTGGTACCTCCTAAAAAAACAACAACAACAAAAAAAACCATATAGCCTTTCCTATGGAAAAACACACACTGGTCAGGTTGATGTTAGGTTCTATTAGTAGAGCACTTCTGGATACTCCAAGTTTTGTGCACTGCCAACAAACCTTTCAGTTTCCCTGGGAAACTTTTACAAGTTACAAACGAACGACTCAAAAATTTTGGCCCTAAATTGGGGCCATTCTGAATCCAAATGAAAAACACTTATTCACAGAAAATTTCATGGACATTTCACTTCTTAATCAGATGTTTTCACTTATCTCAAGATACAGAATCAAAATACCTATTAATTATTTTTAATATGTAGAAGATGGGAATTTTGTAGCCAACCTAACGGTGGATTGGTCTTATGTTTCTTTAACTAGATGGTCTCAGATAAAACAACTAGACCCAAGGATGATTACAAGCATAATGACAGAAAAATTAATTTCAAAATTCTGTTGTCCAGAAAACAATAAATTAAAAACTTTTTTGTCATTCTTCGCTCTTCTTTACTGATGGGGAAGAATGAGAGGTATCTGAATGAGGTAAAACGACATTCTTTTTATTGCCAATGCAAACTATGATACTGACTTCAACTGATATTGCAAAGAAAGAATACTAAAGCCACAAATAAAACCTTAAAGTAAAATTTGAGAACCCATTGCAATGCTATGCAGATTGGGCAGCACATTTTAAGGCAGATGAGGAGAAATGAGAGAAGATTCTAAGATGACTTACAATGGCAACCAAATAGTCGAAAAATACCTCTGGGGCAAAAAAAAACAGGGAGTTCAATAATTTCAAAAGGTTGGTTTTAATAATCTACTTCAGGTGTCAGGTAGATAGTCACTGGGAATAAAAAAAAAAACAACTTAACTTATGACCTGAAAATAATACAAAATTGAACGGATTTTATCTGGAATATGGTGGACCCAAAAAAAAGACTGAAGAATGGCAATCACCTGTCTTGAGTGGTTGGGCACTAAGAGGTATCAATTATCTAATCGGGTTTGGTTTATTTTATTACACAGTCAATCTGGAAGCTAATTTTTCACTTATGTGATCCAGTTGCAAATCTTGCCTTCAATCACAAGGAAATCAAGTTAAGTAAATTCATCCTTTATCTTTCTGCTCATCAGAAAACAACAAAAGTTAGCATTTTTTTTTTTTTTTTTTTTTTTTTTTTTTTGCCTCAAGTGCAGTTCAGAAACAAGAGCAAAAGGCAAATGGGAAGATAAATCAAGTGGAATGCCTACTTGTTGGATTCTGCCCTTTTAATTCCATGTAAATAATATTTATTGCATATCTATTAAAGTGTCAAGTATTACACTATGTGCTGGGACTACAAAGATGAAAAAGGATAGTTTCTCTCCTTTGAGGAATTTATATTTTAATGTTCCTTAACATACAGATTTAAATCTGCTGGTCAAAGAAATGAAATCTAAATTTCTGAGTATGCTTTAGTACTCAAAGTTCAATTTTGTTCTGTCAAATCCCAGGTATTCCTCGAGAAGATGAGATCTGAAAAAATTCCTACTACCAGTTCCCCTAACCAGTGGTTCTCAACCCTGGATATACATTAGAATCACTTGGGGGCTGTTTTTTTTTTTTTAAGGAGGTACTGGGTATTGAACTCAGGACTTCATACATGGGAAAGCAGGTGCTCAACCACTTGAACTATATCTGCTCCCCAACCTGGGGGCTTTTAAAGCTACAGCTGCCTAGGTCCCACCCCAGTAAGGCTAACTCAGGTTGGCTAGGAATGGAGCCTCTAGCGCAGCATTTTTTTCAAAAGCTCGATTGGTGATTATAATGTGTAACCAGGATGAGACCACTGAAAAGAACACAAAACAATGCCATGTACAGCAAGCACTCAATACATAGTAGCTTTTACATAATCATGTAATTTGAGATTGACTCTAAGACGGCATAGAAAAAAATAGTATGGTACAGACTTCTCCAAAAGATAGAAGCAAGTAAAAAGAAAAGAATACTGTTAAAGCCTGGTCAGAGAAGACTTTGAGCAGAAGAAAAATGTTAATATGGGTCTTGGTCTGGAAGGTACTTGGAAGGTATATGGCAAAAGAAGAGAATGGAAGCCATTCCAGAAAGGGAAGGTCGCATGAACTGAAGAAAGGAGGCAAGGCTGGTGGTGGCACTGGGGCAGGCTAAGGAGACCAGCCTGACCGCTGGGGTGAGGACTAAATGGAGAACTGCAAGTGATGCGGTTGGAAGAGTTCAATGCACCTGATGGAACAGTCTTGAGGCCAAACTGAATATTATTTTTTTAAGATTTTATTTATTTGTTTCTCCCCACCCCCTCGTTGTTTGCACTTGCTGTGTCCGTTCGTCTTCCTTGTTTGTTTAGGAGACACCGGGAACCAAACCCAGGATTTCCATGTGGGAGGGAGGTGCCTAATTGCTTGAGCCACCTCCGCTCCCTGCTTTGTTGTGTCTCTCATTGTGTTTTTCTTCTTGTGTCTCTTGTTGCTTCAGCTTGCCGCGCCTGCCCGTCGTGCCAGCTCACTGTCTTGCTTATTTTCTTTAGGAGTCGCCAGTACCTCTGCTCCCTACTTTGTTGTGTCTCTCATTAATGTTTTTTTGTTGTCTTTTCTTCTTGTGTCTCTTGTTGCATCAGCTTGCCATGCCTTCCCATCATGCCAGCTCGCTGTCTTCTTTGGAGGCACTGGGGACCAAACCAGGGACCTCCCATGTGGTAGGTGGGAGCTCAACCGCCTGAGCCACATCTGCCTCCAAACTGAGTCTGTTTATTTGATTTGATAGTTAAATAGGAAGCATTAAGGTTTTCCTGAGTAGCTTGGTAATATGACCAAAGCTTTGTTTTAGAGAAATTCACCTGGCAGTGTTGGAAGAGATGCAGCAGAATGAGGAGGGGCTGAAGGGAAGGATGCTACTGCAGTAATAATATGCCAACAGGTAACAAGGGCCATTTGTTTGGATGCTTCCACCAGTGTCTTCTGTCTCATCTCACAATGACACAAACAGGAGGATGGGGTCTGGCCAGTGTTCAGGGGTTTCTCCTCAAGCTGTGGGACCCTAGTTCATTGTGACCATCACAAGGTGCCCAGGGTCAGCACCTCTGCTCTGTTTAAGCAGCCAGTTCTGAAAAAATAAGCCCATTTTGAGGAAATCCCTTGCTCTTTTTATTATAACATCAATGTCACAGAAGAGACCATCGTGACAAAATAGCCTTTGTAGAGGCTCCTTGAGCTTCCAGCTGTACCACTCTATGTGGTTAATTCTGCATTGGTCTACTCCAGCAGGAGACAGTCCTAGCTGGAATTGTGCCTCATGGTGGTTATCTAGATTTTACCCTTTGGCATATTTATAATGGCTGCAAATTATCTGGTACTCCTCCCGTGGAGAGGCCAGCAGTGGGTGCTGCAATGAACAGCTCTGGATGAGCAGCCAGCCAATAGCCAGCATCAGCTGCCAGCCATATGAGTGAGCCATCTTGTACATCCAGCCCAGCCCAGCATTGACTGCAAAGGTGTGAGATTCCAAGTGAGAACCGCCCTGCTGAGCCTAGTCAACCCATAGAACTGGGAGAGAGAAAGATAAATTGTTTCCTTAAGGCATGAAGTTTTGGGATGGTTTCTTCCTCAGCCAAACCCCTTTTCCCAATATTTCACTGAAGGGGGAATGGTAGAAGGGAGTCTTTCACGGCTTTGACTGTATCTTATTAATGGACTTTTTAAGGTATGTCCTTGAAAGTCAAATGCTAACCCTAAGATCTGTTCTCACTTTGAAATGAGGAAACAGAGATGGCTCAAGGAGGTTATAGGAATTGCTTAGGGTTGTACAAGTGGTAACACAAAGACCATAGACTTTAAACTTTAAAATTACAGAAATGCTGCTAGAGCCTATAGAGTATTTTAGAAGACTACATAGTATTTTATATTTTACCCAATTTGCCATTTGGCTTTGGAGCAGATGTTGACAAACTTTCATTATCAAGGGCTGGAAAATAAATACTTTAGGCTTTGCAAGCCATACAGTCTCTGAGGCAGCTATACAAAGCTGCCACTGGAGTGCAAAAGCAGCTATAGAAAATAGGTAAACAAATAGGCGAGGCTGCGTTCCCACTTTGAAGAATCACGCTGTCTTTTCGTTTCAGACCCAATATGACTAAAGAATTGGTTCAGTGCACCTAAATTCAATCCAGAGTTAGGTTAGTCTATTAAAATATTTGCCAGCAGGCATGGTTTTTATTCTCTTCTTAATGGACATACATTTTCTCAAAGAATAACTTACTAACTTCTCTACATGTTTTAATTTAAAAAGCATTAGAGATTTAAAGTTTTAAAGAAGAAATTTGCTCTTTTCAAGAGGACTGGTAAAATGCATATACCAAATATTCTATTTCTGATAATGACTTAAAATTAATAAAATTAAGGTTGTCATGGCATGCTGCCTGAACATGTGACAAGAAAGTGAAAATCCTAGTTGATGCTTGAGATATTTATAAATACAAATGCAATTAAAGATATAGCAGTACATAGAAAAAGACACCCAGAGGACTGAGTGAACTTTTTTTTTTCCTTTCCCTGAATGCTTTGGTACTTAAAGTCTGAAAACTTATGGAGGCTTTTTGATCTTTGACTTCAGAGAGAATTTTAGTGTCTTAAATTTACTATTCACATAACTCACAAAAGTGTGCCCCTGAAATAGTCTCAACTAATAGCTGGCTGACAAAATGAATAATGCTATTAAAAATGAAATCAGTTATGGTAACTTTATATAAAGTGATGAATCACTCAGCATTGCCAAATCAAGTATTGACTGGAGGCTAAAAAGAATGAAAGGCAGAGATTTCATTAAAAGTGGAAACATTACTGAAAGTAAAACAAAATATTTTGGAATAAAATATACAAAGGTCTGGTAAGCATGTTATGCATTAAGGCAAAAATCCAATTTCTTAATAAGAAAGAATAAAATAGAAACATGCTCTAATGAAGTCTTAAATGAGGATTCTAACAAGCATTCCTAGATAAAAATCATATTGTTTCTTTTTACAATTTGCCCTTTTATTCCTGGCAGACTCCAGGTGCACTTGAGTGAAAACTTGAAGTTACTTCAATTGAGTTAACAAGTTTTGTAGTTTCATTATAGAAAAAAAAAAAATCAACTTTAATTTAAAAAAAAAACACCTTTATATAGAGCCTCTGTTATCCCAAGATTAAATGGACAAACACTGTATTAAGGGTTGCAAATCAAGTCCTGTTGAAAGATATAAGAAGATGGATCTAAAGTTATGGACAATGTCAACAACAGAAATCTGGTGGTAGAAAATAGATTGAGTTTGGAGTAAATGAAGGCATGACCACTGGCTCTAACATAAGGAAACATTTGTTCAAATATTTTAAAAATGATACCATTTTACCTGGGTAAAACTTTTCACAGAGGAATACCTCAAAGCATTTTATGAACACAACTACTAAATAGAAATTAGGCATGGAAGGTGCCTCCTTTACTTCTGAGTTGCTACAGTCCCTACTGTTGTTCAGCAACAAACCTGACTGTAAAATACCTTCTTACAGCAGAGAGAGACTTCTTTCTAGTAGACACAAGTACAGGTGGGGCAGTGGCACACCCAAAGAGGAATACAATGGAATCTACTGCACAGCTAAGGTTCCACATTTATTGGCAAAAAAAGTGTACCTAAAATCATCCTTGAAAATCCCTTTAAATTGCCCATAACATATGGCATTCTTTGGATTTGTGTACATAACCCTGTGCCCTCTGAGTCCCAAGTTGAAATCTACATAAATCCATGCTCAGTTCTCTGGGCATTCAAGCCATCATGCCTCTTAAAATAACCCTCAAATCCCTTAAGTGACTAAGAAGTAGGTAGAATGTTCTAAAATGTCCCTGCGGGATTTACTCCTGTTTTATTATTAAGCCTCAGTAGCTTCAATACACGTTAACAGATTCAGAGTGGCGGCTTGTTCAAGAGACGCAGAGAAGTGTGTGTTGCTGGGTGCGGGAGGAATAGGTTCTAAAGTCACAGGTAAGTTAAATGCACAGCAGTGGCTACTCTGATGGAGTTCCAGCTCGGATACCATTTTGGAAGGACTGTGGCTTATTCAACCAGAACCAGAGGTAAAAGGACTGTCTACAAGTTCTCCTGGTTCTATTCACTCAAGAACTTCTCCTTCAACCAGAAGGAGCTTATTAGAGACCATATAACAATTTGCTCAGAGCTGGTTACTCATGAATGTTTTTAATAGGTTAATTGAATTTAAAAAAATTAAAAACAAAGTATGTCAAACAGATTACAAAGAATATATGGATATAGTACAAATATGGGTTTGGTATGATTTACAAATTCCCCCAAAGCAAGGCTGGGGTGACAGCCTGAGCAAGGAATCACTAGAATGGTTTTCATCATTGTCCTGGCTCTGGATCAGCATCAGCAACATTTAAGATTTTATTTTAATTTACCAAAACATGTTGCTAGTGACAAAAACAACAAATCCTAGCTTCAAATCAGATCATAAAGTCTTCAGTCAAATTGGAATCCCCCTTTGGGCCATGCTTCCATCTCCCAAGTCTCTAAAGTGTTAGAGAAACTATTTTTATTTCACACTTTCAGTATCTCTCAATGAAGAAGGAAAAAACTACCACTTGGAACCCAAAACATTAAGTGCAAGTAGTTTAAGACAAAGTCAAGGATTATTAGGTAAACAATAACCAGGACTGAGTGATGAGCAAGAGAACTAGAATGCACATTAAGTATTAACGGTAAGTGACAAGAAAAAATAGTGTCGGTCTGGTTCCATTTCTACACTATACTGTACAATTTGCTTGACAAAATTACTTTTTTTTTTAAAAGTACTGTACAACTTGCCTACCCAGAGTGAACAGTTGCTTTCCAATCCTTTTATTTTGGCCTAAAGAACCGATATGTAGCACAAGGAGTAGATTTAATAAGCAATAAAAGAAATTATATTCAGGAAATTCTTTTTATATCAAACATTTTCTAAAATGTTTAAAAATAAAAAATGTTATTTTAAAAGCAAGACTCTTTGTTCTACTTATTTTGAAGAAAACTGATGGCATAGCCAAGAGAAATTCATATTTATTCACCTTTTCACATTTACTCAGTTAATATTTGGTAAAAATTCAAGACCTTCTTTTATATAAAAATATATTTTTAATCTAACCCAATAGTCACCTAATAACAACATTAATGAACTTCTCAGGAAGGTTCTCCAATGATTAGGATTTACCCACAAAATCTCCAGGTTTCCACTAATAAACTATAATTGATCCAAAACTTTTCTTTTTCCAGATACAACCCCTGGAGGTGAACCTACTTACTACCCACAATTGTGCTAAATGTACCCCTTTCAAGCCCTGAAAAATGCCCTTTGATTTTTAAAGTAAAATTCTTAACCTGTACTACATAGGAAAACCTAAGAACATATAACTATGAATTGTTTCTTTTCTTGCTCTAAATAGTCAGACTTGCCAATTTTCAGAGATGACGCACTGACAGCTATACTTTGATCCACGACCTATAAATCTGTTACTGTTTAAATGTTGCCACTTTTCAGATACATCTTACAACAAGATTGAAGGGGAGAGCTAATTTCTTTCCTTATGGGTTGAGATACAAAATCACAATCCTACTGATTATTGTGATAATATGTAATTGTTTATCCCATCATCCCTCATTAGTTTCTCATATTCAATGAAAGACTAATCTAAAGTAGGAGCATGAAGATTTGGGGTCATTTTTTTCTCTTTCACATGTCCACAGACATTTAAACTGACACTTCTGATAAACAATCTTGGCAGGTGAAATAATCTTTAAAGAAAAAACTGGGTTCCCAATAACTACCTCACCAGCCTATTCCAAGGTCTAAAGAAGCTAGCAACTGTGAAATCCTTGGTAAACTCTGAAGTAGTACAGAACATGGGATGTAAGCTGCACAAGGGCAGGGGAAGTATCTGTTTTGCTCACGTTATCCTGAGGCCTAGAACAGAGCCTGACATAGATGAGACACTCAGTAAGCATTTGCTGAATGAATGAAATAGAGGGTATAATTAATAGTGGGTAACAAAAATAATGATACTGAAATGCATGTGGACGCACAGAACGCCTAGTTAAATGGTGCTCTGTTTCACCAATGCACTTAAAAATAACTTGATCATTGGTCTGGGGTTTTATTATATATCTTATTTAATATTTAGACTGGTGCACTTAACAAATTAAAGTGGAAAAAATGGGTAATTAAAAATCTCATTTTGTGATCCTCTCCCAAGTTCGTGCTTACAAGATCAGAACTGATTGCTCATAGGCATTTCAGAGAGAGATTATTTATCCGACAACAACAGCTTTTCTATCTCTTTATACTCCCTGTAGCACATCAATCACTATTATCATCTTCACCTAATTTCCAGGTGATAGCTAAAATTGTTGGTACTCATTACGACTTCATAATTCTACACTAGAAAAGAATTCCCACCACATTTAGCAAGGCGAGAATTTATCACTTAAATGAAACAGGGGTAACATGTAGAAAATACTTTTTTGTCAAATTATAAAAATAAATGAATGTAAAGGCTGGTTTTACGCAGCATATTTGTGGGCACAAATTTATGGTCTTTTAATTTTCTTCTTTAGATATTTTTCTAGTTTCAAAAACAATACATTCTTTACAAGAATGATTTTTTTTTTTAATAAAAGACTATTCAAATGAAAATTAAACTTAGGAGAACATCAAATCTTCAAGTGTTGAATAAAATAATATAAATTATTATATCCTCCCAATTATTCCAAGAAACCATCTTTAATAAACGTACAAGAATGAATATGTTCTTGAAAATAAAGACTGCAGTTAGAATGCTTTACCTATTAATTTAAGTATTTTGAATGAAATGAATAGGTATATGAAATTATTTTCGAGGGTTATTGAAACATCTACATTTGCTTCACCTTTGGGTTTTTAAATTTAATCTGTAAAATCCCCAAAGGTTAAAACTTTTCACTGTTGAGTAGCCAATCCTGATCAGTAACAATTTTAAGAATTCTCGAAAAAATAACTTCTATGAACACCATGCCAAGTAACCAAAAGATATGCAAATTACCAAATTATCTTGAAAACATTATTTTTTACAAGACAACATTAATTATTTACTAATTATTCTCTACATGAGTCTGCTTTATACATTTCTTGTTTTCCTAATACTTCCAAAAGAGCCGAATGGCCAGAATTTCCAAGGCACAGAAATTTTCTCTGAACTGTCTTTTTCCCTCTCCCAGGGTGCAAAAGGGTTCGGAGAATTTAAGTTTTACATTATGTGAATGAGACCGGTGCTCATATAATTAGATTATATTTGTTCCATTCTATTTGTAACCACTTCAAACTGAAAGACAGGGGCAGTTTTTAAACAAGTTAAATTCTATAAAGACATTAGCAATAAATTTGATCTGGCAGTTTGCAGGAATAATGGAATCTGCTGAAAAATCGTCTATTAGTCATTCTGGGCAAACGTATACGAATTAAGAGAATGAGTTAAGATCGCCTAAGGACGCAGGAAAAAAAAAATCCCAACTGGATCTCAGTTTCTGAGTCTCTAAGGGACTCTTCCCTCTTAACATAGCTAACTTGAGCAGTCCCTCCATAAGCTTTGGCTAATATTTGACTAAACAGCCAGCATCCTTCTTCCCAGGCCCTCTGGTTAGGTTTTATGCAGTAATTAAAACAAACCAAATCGGCCCCCTTTTTGATAAATTCCTATTTATTTAAAACCCTCTAGGTGTACTTCCTAATCCAGTTGCCAACTTGGCTGTCTCAGCTCTGAACGAAGAAAAAGTCTGCCTTGATTTCTCTGAGCTTTAAGCAATCCAAAATGTAAGAGAGGCGGAAGCCAAAACTTTGCGCAACTCTCCATCGGAGGATGTTTGCGCGTTCTTGAATGGCCCGGTACGGTCCCAACAACTAGAGAGGCAAAAGCGGGCTGCGCAAAGCTCTCCTTAGCAAGAACTTTCCAGGGGGCCGGTGTTTCGCGGCCTCCGGGCCAAGCAGAAGTGCTGAACTTGGGAAACGCCGTGAAACTGATCCAGCGAGCCCAGGGAACTCGGGTCTGGAGCGGCCCTTTCCGACCAACACAGGGGTGCCTTCTAGGTTTTCCCGGAAAGACCAGAAAATCAAGGTAGCGCTACCATTTGTTGAAAGAAGGAGAAAGGAAAGAAGCTGGTGGTATGAAGTGGAGGAAAATAATTACAAAAAGTAGCGGTGCCCTCCGTACTCCCAAGGCAGCACCTCCTTTAAAGCTCGAGATGCCCTGGGAGCATCCCTTCCCCGCGCCGAATTCTGCGCGCAGGTTGCTGCGCGCCCTCGGCGCATTACGCACAGCCGGCGCGCCCAGATCCCGGGGCCGGGGGTCCCCATAGTGGCGTGCGCGCTGGAGGTAGGGGCAGCTGGCTCACCTGGAGCTGAAGGCTGGAAAGTACAGTCTCGGTCCCCCGGGGCCCGGCCCGGCAGCCTCGCGCCGTCCGCCGAGGGGCTGAGCACTTGAAAAGCCCACCGCGTGCCGTAGGGCGCCCCAGCGGGGCTGACTTGTTCGGACGCAGGGCACAGCTTGAGGGGAACGGGGCTAGCGGGCAGGGGCCGGACCTGCGCGGCCGCGGCGGCTACGGCGGTGGCCGGGCCGTGGGGAGGGGATGGCTGCAGCCCGTGCGGCGGGGCGCCCCCGGCCCGCAGCAAGTTCTCGATGAGGAAACTCTTGCCCAAATTGCCAAAGCCCGGCGCTGCGGGAAAATTAAAGAGTGCGTTGGAAGCCACCACGTCCCAGTACGCGCCGGCGTGGGCGGCTACAGCGCTGGGGAACATGGTGCGGAGCTTGCGAGCCTGCAGCGCGCGCGCCTCTGGCTCGCGCTCCCGCACCGGGCTAGCGCCGCAGCCTGTGTTGGCTGCCTCCCGCAGGGCTGGAGCGCGCTGAGCCAGAGGGGAGGAGAGGGGACCGACGGGAGGCTTGGAACGATATTATTTATTGGGATTGGGCCGTTTGTCGAAGGGATGGGAGGAGTGAGGATGGGAGGGGGTGCTGTGCGCTGCCCTGGCCCACGGGGCGTAGGTTCTGGGGACGCCTTCTATGCAGATCCGGACGACTTTCTTCTGGGAGGCTGGAAGGTGTGTCCAGCCCATACATTCATGTCACCCGACCCACAAAGTGACAGGCTCGGCCAACAATAAGTGCAGCCCTGAGAGTCCGTGCTTTGGCAAGGGGAGGGGACTCGCAGAGGGAGGAGGTGGGCGTGGAGGCGCCGGGAACCAGGCGCGCTTTTTCCCTCTCGGAGGCAGCGTCGAGCTGTGGTCCTCACCCTGGAGCCTGGACAGCCCCCGAAGCGCGAGGTCGCGCGGGCGCCGGAATGGGACGCTGTGCGCAAGGGCGACTTTCGCATCGGGAGATCGCGTGGGCGACCCCTGCTAGACCGTGTTAGTGTCAATCCTTCAGAAACCGACGGAAGTGAGCAGAGTCGCTAGTGGCTTGAAGGTCTTTTGTCATCAGGGAAAGTCCCAAGTGTCACTGAGCCTGCTGGATCATACCAATGAAAAGTGCCTTTTAAAGAGTGGGTTGTTTGCATATTAAACGAGGCTCCTCTTTTTTAAAGGGGAATGGAAATGTGCTTCTCTTGGAGACCTTATAAGAAATTTCCAGTTTTTTCTGGTTATCTTTTAAGAATATATGTTTTAGGAATCTGGAAGCCGCCTACACCTTCTTCACTCCAAAAGAGGTGCTCTGATAAATTTTGATCTAGAGAAGAGAGGTCTTAGTCGGAGATGAGTAAATGCCATAGGACGGTTGGTCCCATAATCCGGGAAGAAAAGCCCAAACCAAATCCTCCTAACCAGCTGTGGTTAGACCCTCCTTCCTCCCCAGAGAGATGGGGATGGAAATACTGCTTTACTGAAGATTATAA